>CCAG010012309.1:0-137516 GCA_001077435.1 Glossina morsitans morsitans
GTGTTACGACAGTTGTTGTTGATAATGGTGTTGCTGTTATAGTTGTTACTAATTTTTCTATTCTCTTGGGTGCTGCTGTCAGTGTTTTTGTTGTCCTTGTTGCAGTTGTGGTTGTAGCCGTTCACGGGATTTTAGTGGAAGTTTTTCTCTATTTTCCCATAGTTTTGATTGCCTTTCCTTTCTTTTTTCTTTTTTTTTGTTCCTTGTGGTGTATTCTTTGATGGATTTCAAATTCCAATTAGCATGCAAACGCTCTTTCCACTTTGCCACTTATCACTGATTTCATTATGCTTATAGGTTCGCATTATAGAAATTTATTCTTTTATTATCTTCTCATCTTTTCCTACCGATTTTGTTGTGGTAAGCGCAGAATTTCATTTCACATTTTATCAAAAAAAAAAAAAACAAATTCTATATATATATATCATTAGTTCTTCATCGAGCTTGTTTAATGTTCGCCCTTTTTTTCCTTTTGTTTCAAGCACACCAACTTTCATCCACACAATCACAGGTCGTCATTGAATTTGACAACAAATGTTACAAAACAAACATCAAGTGTTTTAGAATGCTGAGAACGATCTGAAGGCGAAGGGCGCTACGGACGGCCATCAACCTCTACTGATAAAAGTCATGTCAACAAATCACACATTCGGTGCTCAAAATCCGTCAGTTAACAATCAGGGGCTTGCTAACGCTGTTGGATTTTCAAACACATGAGTTGGCAACGTTTTAAGAAATATTTTGCGCCTGAAATTCGTCAAATTTCACTTGGTACCAAAAACACTTAATTTTTTCATTGTTTCTTCAGGACCATCTTCTTAAAAGTTCAACCTATACTGTTGCGCAACCATCGACTGGTTTACCCCCATAGGGCCATTTCCTCAACTCAAAGGACCCGGATGCAACTCTTTGACTCTATTGAAGCGGTACAAGCTGAGTCGCAGAAAGCTTTAAACGACATTCCCGAAACCGATTATAACAACTGTGTCAAGGATTAGAAAAATCGTTGGCATAAGTATGTGAAGGGAATAATTTCGAAAGCGACGAAATGGAGTTGGAACAATAAGTAAAAATAAAAAAGATAAAATTAAATTAGTCTTAATTTTTTATCAGAGCACTAAAATTCAATAGCTTTATAAACTTTATATTTAATGATTCAAGTTTTTCATTTAATGGACAAAGTTCTAATTTTCTTCGTTTAATGTGTTGTGTAATCTTTCGATATTTGAATTGCTGGTGTGGTTGTGCGGTTTCACTGATTGTACATCAATTTCTTCGTGACGTAAATTACTTTACATGTAATGCAATTATTTACATATTTATGTATTAAAGTCTTTAAAATTGAAAAATATATTAGTTTTCTGAGACCATTATAATTTTCATTAAACAGCCGGTTATGTTATATAAACAACGTACAAATTTAATATTAGTGTGACAACAGTATAGCTCTATTAGGTCCTGCTGGAAGCTATTACATGTTGAGTCGCTTATCTCTGAAAGATTCTTACTTTACCCTTTTTAATGCATGATTTCAATTTGCATGTTAAATTACTTTCTAAATCTGTTGAATTTATGTATAATTTTGTATTTTTATGATTCTTTCCAAGTCCATTTTTTAATTGTTTGTCAAAATTATTTGTATTTTAAATTTACTTATTGCTGAATCTAATATATTAAAATGATTTTGCACATCTTCTTCTGGAGAGCGTACTATTGAATTGTGTATATTATGATATTAACATTATGTGTGTGCATTTGTATATGTAAACATATTAATGTCTCTTGTAACGGTATTAACTTTACTAAGGCAGTCTGTTATTTGATTTTCATTTCCCTTAAGGTAATTTATCGTTATAATAAATTCACTTTATTTTATTAGCCCTCTGTACAATCTAGATTTTATACCTTTACTTTCAAATTTTTCAAATTACCACTTAAGTGGGTGATGATAACGCAATATTTCGTATTCATGTCCATATAAATAAGGCCTAAAATAATTTGTTGCCCATAATAAAGCTAAGAGTTCTTTTTCGGTAACAGAGTCACTTTTTCCATTGTCGTCAATTTTTCGGCTGGCATAACATATTGGATGTGTATTTTGTTGTAAAACAGCTCCAACCGCTTTGGCACTAGCGCCTTTAACTAATTGAAAAGGCGTGCTAACATTAGGATGGTTCAATACCTATAACTTCGTTATTATTTTCTTTAATTATTCGGAGGCCTTTGTGAAATTCGAATCATTAACATTCACTGTGGCGATGGGAATTTTCCCTCTACTACTTTAGGAAAACTCCTATCTGATTTAATATGCTGGGCGAGCCTCAGCGGGTTACCCAGACGTGCTTACCGCCTTTTAGTTATGTCCTTCGTCTGAGTAAAAGAAAAATCCTAGATTCTTATGGGGCACAATTCGAATTCCTCTTTATTCAACTTTTAATATACTCAAAATCTTTATTGTAATCCAATAGAAAATAATGTAATGTAAAGTAATTACCTATTAACAACTTAGCGGCTAAGACTTAAAAAGAATTTAAAAAAAAAAAATGTTTCTACATAACTTTGATGACCTAACGTCAATCGTCATCGGACGAAAAAGACAGCGTAAGAATTTTTTGAGGCTAGTATATTGTTACAAAATACCACTTTTCTCGATACGGTCCGTATCACTAGATCGTGGATATTATTTTCAAGAGAAATGCACTTCAGAATTCTTTTAACTCCATGTTTATTTATTTACAATCTATTCTTTAAGGCTAGGGTTATTTACATTTTGCTTAGGCAATACTCTCGACTTCTCAACTTTAATATTCTTTTTCGACTCAAATGTTCCTGCTCGAATCAAATGTTCTCGTACTACTAAACTGCCTTCTGCAATTAGTTTACTTATATAAATTTCTGGAAGCATGTTACTGTTACCTAACTTTATGGCTTCACTTTTAATCCGTTAACCTGCTTTTCTGCTAATCGTTTTCCTCGGCCGGCAGCTGTATGACGCACCGCGAATATGCACTGGGGAATTTATTACTTGGAAAAAATCAATTAGTTAGCATTAACTGGATTTGGGATTTTCGTAACAATATGAACATTTTTCTCTTCTATCATTTCGATTATTTTCATTTTAAACCGGAAAATGAATGCCTTCAATGTGGTTTATTTTCATTGGATGGTTATAATTATTTTGAAATGTCTCGACGAACTGTTAATGTTTCTGCTTACATTATGGATTTTATTAGAATGTTGCATACGGTTTAATTGATTTGACTTCGATTACATATTTTAAGTTGTGTCACACAATATGATCGAAGTTGGTTTGACTGATTTGGTTAATATTGTATGGAACGTAATAATTTTGCATATTGTAAAGAGTTGAGTTGGAATATTGCGCACTAGTGTTGAACTTTTGTTTCTGTGGCTTCTTAAAATTACTTGTGTTGTACGCAGTTTTTTCTTCTACTCTCACTATCCCTTCAATCTCTGGTTTTTTAAAAGCTTCTCTTAATTATTCGATTTTATTATTACGAAGGTTAAATGTACGTCTATGTTATATAAAAAGGCGTAACATTTGATTTTTATTTCGTAACATTTATTACAAACGCAACTCTGTAGCGGGGTTTGTTAAATTCTACTATGAATGACAGTATGGCAGAAAAATTGGCTTGCCTTATTACCCTGTAGTAAAAAATAAGTAAGGGATAGAAAAACGGTGGTCGAGGAGCTTGAATTTGGATTTGGATGTAAATGGAACATCAGTAAATGGATCATACGATATTTTTATAATTAGAAAAATTAGCGTACATTGAAAGGAAAAAGAAGTTCTCTTTTAGAAGAGCAAATGTGATGCGCGTCGGAAAAGACATAATAAAATTTAACAAACAAAAGTTTTGCGTCAACGATTAAAACATTAAAAGTCCACTTTGCTATTGAAAAACGGAATAAAAGACAACCTGTTAAACATACGTTATAAGTTTTAAGGACTTTTTTGTTAAGTTGTTTAAAAAATGAAATGCGTTTATTAATGCTAGTTTATTACGAATTTAAAGTAAGCAAAAGAAGAAGAAAAAAACACGACATTTTTATATATCTTCAAAATGCAAAAACATTTAAAGGATACTCATTTTTTGTTAATTAAAAAAGAAGATAATATGGAGAAAATTCCTTTAAAACAATTCTGAACATGCACTTGTACTTAAAGGCCTGACGAAAATTTTTTTTATATAATATCTCATCCGATTATCATCGTTTTTATATTTATGTAATCATCTATAATATAACACCGTCATTTTGATCGTTTAATAGTTTCCTTATATATTGTAAATCAACAATCAATATTTTGAGTAATTTTTTTTGCGAAAACGAAGCTCACGTATTAAACCGTACGTACGTATTGGAACACAAGAATCTCTACAAAGCTTGGACTAAGAAAATACGAAGTTACGAAGACATTAAAATACTTGCAAAAATACGACTGGTAATGTGTTTATATATGTTAAGACAAGCCTAAGTCACATTCTTACATACGTTGTAAGTGCTGAACGCTTTTATATGTTTGCATGCATATATAACTAACTAATAGAGTACAGCCGCCTTTTGCGTAAATAAATTGACTGATATTTATGTACATATGATATGTATATGAACATTTTTTGGTGTCTAATAATGGAATGAATTTTGATCTGAAAACTAATAACACGTGTGTTTGTGTTACATTTATTTAAATATAGTTAGTGCACATAATAAGAAATCCTTAAAAGGATCTATGTATTAATTTTGTGGTCTTCTGCAAATTCAATTACTATCGATAAATTAGAAACCAAGTTAAGACCTCTTGGCAGTCTGTACCACTTCGTGTTCGTATTAATACTGCATGCAATAAAAAAAGGAAAGGTATTGGTAAGGAGTTTTGAATTCTCGTTGGTACGGTAATGGGAGGCATTCTTTCCATCTTAAAAGGTTTGACATATCTATATATTTTTTATATATCATAAAAAATTCTAAAGATTATATAAGAAACAAATTATAAATTCATACACCTAGTGTGGCCACATTTAACTCTAAATGCTTTAAAATAAAAAGAATAAAAACTAAAATAAAAAGAAATTTAAATATATATATATATATGTATATATACATATATATGTCTTATATTATTTGTTCTTTTTTTTTGTATAAAAATATATAAAATAAATTTAATGACAATAATTATTATTATAAAATTCTGTAATAAAACCACATTTGTCGACAGAGCACGATTATACGTTATCCAGGTCCAGGCCCACAACTATATTTTAAAGACCTCAAATGTAAAACGTCACTATCTAAAATGACCACGTTAGCAATCAAAACCGGAATAAGCAGTTGAAAAATTTTTTCGGAAGAATTCAGCAAAGTGATTAGAGATTTTAATATCATCAGAGGATTCAGAACCAATGAAAGAAACATGCGACGGATATATGCAGATTTTTCGTTTGGAGTTGACAAACTTGAAAAGATTTTTAAGATTAATAAGCAGCCAGGATTTTATCAGCTGAAGATATCTGCAACAACATTGGTGTTGCAGGTAATTAAATCTATGCGTTGATGCAGCATAGGCAAAATAGTCGTAAGTAGAACCACTTTTCATAAATTTTTAAAAAATGTTTTTTTCCTATTTTTGCTATATTTAATTGTCTTGTTAACCTCTGCTTTGAGGGCGAAGTTGCTTGATTGGAAAGAATACAAAAATAGCTAGGTTTAATACATCATAGAACGAAGACAGTAAGGTTTCAATATTTCCACCAGAGAAATCAAGCATAACGTATGAGATGTGGGATCTAAGCAGTAAAATATTACTTTTGCTAAAATCATAACATTTATTGAAGGACGTAGGAGCAAGTTACATATAACTATTTATTGACAATTTTCACCCGAATGGCAATGAATTCAACGTCGGAAGAAGTAGGAAATTTAATTTAATAGGACGGAACTGCAACAGATATGGCAATTAGAACACCACCAGCACGATCCAATCCATTTTTTTTTTGCAACTCTGGAAAGAATTATGAAAAGGTCCCGACGAATGTAAACTTCCGTGAAAGCCAAGCAGGAAAACTACGTGCTCACTGAATTTAGGTAAGTAGAACGACTCTCTGAGTTTAGGCCAATAAATTTTGATAAATGAAGGTTATTGGGCTTGAAGAAACATTTAGTCTTTTGAGGGTGAAAGAGCTACCGAATTAGTATTACGGAGTCGATCCCTGGGAATTAATTCCTTAATTAAGGGTCCAACTGCCCGCACTGCGTTGTATAGCAAAATTTCCATATATACAGTTGGAACTAATACTTTAAAAGACGCAATAGCTACATGACTGGAACTAAAGCTAACTCCATGATAAAATTAGAATTAGAACTTAAAAGTTTGGATTGGAAGGATCCCGTATCGTAACTCGCTTGCATCAAAAAATGAAAAAAAAACACAATAAAGAAATAAGTGAAAGGCAAAAACGATTTTTGAAATCTAAACTAAGTAAGTAGGACTAAATATAACAATGTGATAATTAGATATTATACAAGTAAGAACACATTTATCTTCAGATGACTCTAGGTGTTTTACGTGGACACACTGTCGTGAAAGCTTAAACCCGTGGTGTCCGACGACTTTCGGAGTGTCAAAACATTCAAATGCACATTCAGCGCTCAAACGATGATTAGTCCTCGATCGCCAATAGGAACACACTTATGGATGTTGGCATGGCGTACGCCGATTCATATTTTTTCAAGAGAGGTGCTGCAGCCCAATATTGGGTGGTAAAATTCCTTTCTCTCGAACGAAAAATGTTCCTTTTAATTCTTTCAGGAATTTCGTCCAAGCGGTTAGTACACTATGTTCTGCATGAATATGACTGGTTTCTAAAAGCTTTTGGTATGACCCTAAGGATCATATCGGTTACGGGAAAACGGCCCAGTTGTGTTTATGGGCCTTTCCAAGACATTGTATAACACATTGCCCCAATCCAGCTTTAAGCTAGGGAGCATTGCAACTGACTCTAACGCGGCAAACAGCCTTTTTATTCTCAGACCAGCTATGAATCCACCACTTAATTCTTCTTCGATTTACTTTGCAACATATCCCAAGGAGAAAGCTTTAAACACCATAGACTGATTCAATTATATGTTCTACCTGCTCATTCCAAGGTTTACTCTGTACATATAAAATCGTCATTCTAGTAACTGCTTTCTTAATAAGCATTCCGCAGATACGTCAATTGACCCGAGACAGTAGCCTAACCCTTAACGTGAACTTCAGTGGATGCATCGGCATAGTTAATCACCGCTTTAATAATATGGTGACCATTAACTCCTCACCCTCTCTTTCCTCCCATTAAAATTGAAAAAATACAATAACTGCCTATTGGCAAGCCTCTCAGCTTGTCCCTGGAAACTTAGGGTCTCTGCATCAACGCAAAATCACTGCCTGATGCATTGAACCATCTCACACATCGCGTGATAACTGTTGTTATGTTGCAGTATAAGAAAAGCCATTTTAATATCGCGCAACTATCATATTATACTCAGAACGAGCTATCGACGTCATCAGATGTCCCGCAGGGAGTCCTCTAAATTCATAGTTCTTAAAGTGCGCTATGTTCGTACACACATTGTATCTATGGGCAACTTGACCACAGTATTTACGAGCAGTATTCTTCACGCTGCATTCTAAATCCTGTGGCCGAAACTTAGGCAGTGGAATCAAGTTGACATTTCATCGAATGGACGTATGCTAAACGACACACAATCGACGTACATCCTGCTTAAGCAGAAGAGGGTCTCTATGGTCTTACCTCAGCCTTGTAGAACCACATTGATGTCTTTACCAGCTTTAGACCAAGGTTGGAGGTCAAGAAAAGTTATATGTGGAACTCTTCATGAAAGAAGAATACATCTTAAGTTTTATTTGGTACAGGTAGCTTATTAACTCAGACGGACTTATCTTCGCAAGGACTGACGAAACACTCGTCGTCAAATTTAGCTTGTTTTAAACAGGCACTTTTAGCCTGACTTGCCCAAATTTCGCACAGGCCGCGATGTTCTCCTTTGCCGCAGCTGATCTTGTAAAAAGAATAGCACAGCAGAGTGAATAGACCGGTGCACCATCAGGACTGATGGAAAATTTGTGAAGACCGCCAGTTACCGAATCAAATAACACCGGTCGCTGTCCCCACTTAAACGCAGCATCAGGAGCTGCGATAGCCGACGTCGCAACTGCAATTGCTGCCACAGCACTAATTCCAGTAGTCGGAACCACACGAATAGTCTTTAGGGCAGTAGCCATCGGCGCAACCGATAGGACATGCGTTTTAATCCGGGCCGCCTTTAGCTCACCATTATCCCATATGGATTTAAAGTACATGGGAATTTCTTATTCTTGCTGAGCTTCGATTTTTTAAAATCTTCTTCCCCGGTCTCATTAGATATTACATTGTCCCCGCGCTTATTAGAGTTGTGCGTACAGTCACCTAAGGCTACGGAATCTTCTCCAGACGACATATCTGCTTCACTTGCCCGACCGCGGGCCCCCCGGTTCGGCTAAATCCAGATAACTCCGTGTGACTACCACCAGACAAATCGAAATCTTGCGGGAGTTCAAAACTATTCTGTATATATACAAATTATGTAATAAAATATAACGCGACCAATTGAACTAACAGGACTATGATGGGCCACCTTAGTGTTTGCCAGCACCAGTTCAAAACCATCGTCACCAAGTATCAAGAAGCACAATAATGGTTTGTGATCCTGCTTGCAGTTGAAATCTGGTAATAACTCTAACAATTTGCTGCTGACCGATTTAACCAATGGCAATGCTGTTTCAAATAGTAACAGTGCTTTAAGGCTCTAGTCTTAGAATTTATTCTCTGGCTAAATTAATAATAATAATAACTGTGCAATTAAAAAAAGTTTTAAGAATTCCTGACATTTTATACAATTAAACTATAATTAGCTCGCTTGTCAAGATTTTCTTCTGTTATTTAAAGTAACAATAAGCACTCAAATATTTAATTCCGCACACATAGAATATTCGTCTATTCATCGCAAAAGCAACGAAATGAATGATAATGAGTGACAAATTTTTGTTCAATACGATTGCGTTTGTTACGTTATTTTTTTATAAATGTTTCCGGTCATGAAAAAATAAAATTGGAATAAAAATATTTTGTTTCACTATTGTCAGTTAAAAATGATTTTTTTTTTTTTGTGAATTGTAAACTATTGAAAAGATAATTTAGAAATAATTAATACTGGAATCCGAAATGGCTGGTATTAAGAGTAAATGTTATCCACTCACTAATGGATAATTTAAACATTTGAGTAATTTATATGTTAATATCTACATTGATTCTAATAAAAATAATACATTGATTCATCGATGATGATGATAGGATTATCTGAAATTATCGTAAACTCACTGGTACTATCTTCCAGAGTATGAACATGATAGACTTTTATATTTGTTTGTTCTAGAAGACACTTGCACGATGGTTGAAAAGATTTATGGACACAACATTGGAAAGGATTATTTTTTGATGCTTTAAGTTTATTTAGACGTTTTCTTTTAACTATAACACAAAACTAAAAGTGTAGATGTAAATAGCAGTGCTATAAGAGCCGCTAATTGGCCATCGAGTAATCAATAGAAGTACGATGTGTGCAAGTTGTGTGTAGTTCAGACTTTATTTTTTTACTTGTTTCAACTTACAGTAATACAAGAAACCCTTTGTCAGGACAATCAATATATATTACAAAAGCATATACGTGAATATTATATATACATGAAAAAAATTATATTACAAATTATAATACAAATTATAGTATAAATATAAGATATAAAAATATATTACAATTCAGTCGCCAGCCATGTGAAAAGTCAAAATAAAAAAATTAAAGGAAAAGAAACTTCCCAAAGACGTAGCTATAACAATACGGCAGCATTAAAGTTTGGCTACATTTTTTATTATTGTTTTATATTTATTTAAATAAAGGCTGCAAACTTCTAAAATCACCAAAACAAAATGTTATTTATATCTTCCGTTAAGCTGCAGATAAAAACAGTTTGAAGATCCCTACATATTGATAGAAAAGATAAAAGGAGTTTTAAAGAAAATGCCTTATTGAAATGAGAAAATATACGAAGGTCAGCTGGTCGTTTATCCCAACACCGAGCAACTTAAACCATATAAAATGGATCTGAATGATAGCATGTTATTCTAGGTATTACTCTTCCGTATTTGTAGTAGAATGAATAAAAGAAAACTCCAACAAAGTTAAGGCTTCGAATCATATTTAATAATTTTAAAGAAAAGTACGGCTTGAAATAAAATGCTTAAAAGTTCATCCTAAGAAACGCTTTACATGTGCAGAAATATGTATTCGTCTGCGAACGCTGTAAACATAGTGCACAATACTGTTAGCGATATCACTGAACTTAGAAGAAATATAAACCTTAGGCACTACGGCTGCAAAAAAATATGAGGCATTTAGAGTGCATAAGCCAATTTGTATTTAATCCGTTGAGGTAAATAAATGTCTACAGTATATGGCATCTATATGTAAAAAATGCTAATATATTTATTATTGGAATTAAATATATTATGCTGACGTTTATTCAGAAGTAATTCAAATTCAAGATTAACTGAAACTAAAGAACTTATAAAAGTACAACTTGATTCGATGAACTTTATTCGCCTTAACGTCTTGTTTCTTTCCTTGCAACGTTACTTCGTTTCTTTTAACTGTTCGCTGTTAATCTTCCACCGCGTACTGCTCTTGAAGGCATCTGCACTTTACGATCGGTCATTCTGCTCGTCATCTATTCCAGATATTTACATATCTTCCTCACCTTCAAAATATTGTTGCGGCTTCATATAATCAACAAAGTTGGCTATATTATGTGAGCCTACAAAGTCTGCCGCGTTTTCAATATCATAACGACGTTACGCTTGACTGTGACAATCCAATATGGGCCCAAACATTTTTTTGCCAGCTTTTGCTCTGTGACAAATTGTCCGTTATAACGCCACTAACTCTCCAACTTCTTTCCTCTTTACCTTACTTAGCCTCGTTTCGCATTTTATCTCGCTATCGCCTTTTGAACTTGTCCAGTAACTTTATATTATTTCGATAAACCCGGCGATGACAGTTGCGCCATGATTGCTATTATACTTCGAGTTGTTATGCTCATCTGCCGATTGGCGCGAGGTACACCAGTGATAGGATAAATATTTTCAGTATTATTTTCTGTACAAAAGTTAACAAATTCTTTCGATATGAGTGCAGAGCCTCTAACGTTAGTGACTAACCAAATACTTTCGACCAGACGTTGTAACGTCTGATTCGATAACGATGCTGATTTTATTTATTCATGCCAATATGAATATATAATATATATATATACGCTATATACGGATATATGTTTTACTTTTTCATATATTTCATATGTTTATTTTTCACATATGCCCAATTGTTTATTTTATTTATATATGCAGTCGTTTATCTCGTTTTTCTTATCACACAAACAAATAGTCTTAGGTCGGTATAATAAAAGGTGAGTCCATCGTAAGCCCTTCTGCATGTTGTATACGACATTAATATACCCGGTACCACACGTAGTGTATGGTATAATAAGAATTGTCTTAAACAATGTGATGCTGGATATTTAATGGCCGGCCGTGCCCGTCGGTGGGCTTTTTCTCTACTCTTTACAAAAGAGCAGTGTCCCATAAAATAACGGAGCTCCTTTCATCAGCATTTCTTTTCATAATTCTCTGCTCACATAATAGAGCAATTTGAGGAGATAATCATGAAAAGAGAACAAAGTCCAAAGTCCGTCTGCACAGCATAAGGGTGGGTTTTGGTTATGCAAATGGAATGCCTTGTGTTACGATAACGAGAAAAAATACCGTCGTGAGAGAAAGAATGAGGGAAAAGACTTGTCGACGACTTGTGGTAGAACCAAAAAGTCTTTTTTCGACAACTAAATATAATGGAACTCGACAAAGAAAAAACGGATATATGATGCCAATAAAAATAATCAAAATTAAAAATTAAGTAAAACCACATTACAAACAGTAAAATATTAAAAATATAAATTAAAGTATATTCCAGACAGTAAAATATTGAAAATATAAATTAAAGTAAATTAAAAGCAATAAAGTAATAAATAATAAGTAAAAATACACGAAAGTAACAAAGTATTGGAAAATAATTTAAAGTACATTAAGAATAGCAAAATACCTTTTGTCAAATTCGATTTTTACATTGAAATTTGTCGTTTTAAACATTAACGAAATCCAAACATCCATACAAATAAATATTGAAGAATGACCTTGGAGTTGGCAAAGCGAAATAACTCTACAAATGGACTTCTCATTAGCTTCGTGTACTTCATTGGTTACAGATTTATTTTTTACAGTTTTCTCTTCTAAGACTTGCTTATGATGTTGAATGTTCATTCTTCTTTCTGCTTTGATTTGGCGTTGCTTTTTAATCTTTTTGTTCTTTGAACTTCTTTTTTTTTAAATGATTTTCTTCGGTTTTAAGTGATTAAATTTTAAATCTAAGAAAAAAAATGTATTCGAAAACTTTTATATCTAATTGGATATAAACATTGTAGTTTTATAAATTTTCAAACATATTTATTTATTTATGTATTTGCTTAATTCTATTTACATATGAAATTCAGCCAAAATGTGTTGAATAAAACTAAAGGAAAATAAACAAAAAGTAAAAAAGAACAAAATTCATGTATAAATAAACAGAGAAAAAAAACGATTAAAGAGTATGTACACATTTAGCATCGAGGCCCACCCACAGCTGGCGTAAATCGTTTTGACCTTGAACGCTCAAGCTATTGCAAACATGCAAAGTTTTAGGAATCAATAATGGTGAGCAAATTCAATTTAATTCTCGAGTTCTACGCAGATAACAAGATTAGAAGCTAGGCTAGATACGATAAAGGTGAAATGCACTTATTTATTAAAAGTGGTTTGATAAAATATAAAGAGTCCGATATTGAGATTAAACCATCAATATCAATTAGATTTTTGCAAAGGATTGAAAACTTCGTTACTATATCTACATTGACTAATCTTTATGAAAATAAATTTCCTAGTAAAAGAAGGTTAGAGACATTGAAATTTTTCTTACCAAGTAATGTCGGCGAATCGTTAGTACCATTTAATAACTTAACTAAGAAAGAAACAGAATAAATCTACGTTTCTCAAGTGATGGCAAAGCTAAGAAAATTAATTTATTTTCACAAGGAGCTAAAAAGACAATTGGGTCCCAACCCAAACTCCTAATTACAAAGATCAGGAATTGTTTTTGAACGCATTTTATTAAATGTGCATAGCGCCTATAAAAAGGAGGCCACGCAACAGATGCATAATCAGCTACTGGTCTCACTAAACTTATGTGTAGCCTTATGGTGACGTAAGGGTCGTCTACTTCTTAAGACCACCACTTAATAAAACCAAGCATAGACGTAGGGTTGTTTCAAGAGAGCTCACTATGCAATTTAAAACGAAGAACAAATATAGCAATATTCACGTATGTTATATTTGTGTAAATACACAATCTTTTTTATCACTGTCAGCATTTTTTGCCATTGAGCTGTGTATATGATTAGAATAGTTCACTTAATTTTCATCAATTTCCCGTTCTCTACCAATACGTAATTTTAAATTAACCGTTCTCCAAAAATATTTCCTATAAATCATAGGATTCCGCATAGAACCATTAGAGAGAACAAAAAGCGTTAATTTTATATATTTTTAATATAATAATATTTTATATTGCAGTTGGCCTAAAATATTCAATTATTTTTTACCTATAATGGAGTATCCAAAATTCCAAATCGTATTCGCAATAGCATGATAAGAAGGCACAACTTTTCGTCACGCAAAACTGTCGCTATTAATTAATGTTTCTAACCGAATTTTGTAACTAGCCTTACGTTTATAAAAGACACAATATAAATTTGAAACGAGTATTTTAACTGAGGTATAAGCCTCGGCTTTCCAGCTGGTCCGCCCCAAGAAAATTTGTTAAGTCGAAGATATGAAATAATGGGACTTTCGATATAATTTGGATGGCATAGTTTCTCCCTTATTTGTTAAAATTCTATATCTTAGAAAGAAAACCACCACGGCAGGCGCGATCAAACGGAATGTCACGACTCGGTTTGCTAATCGGATTCGGAATTTCGCGGTTTCACTAGGTTTTTTTACTTTGGAAAAGACCGTTGTGCTTCAGCAGTAGTAATGGGAATTGCCTAAATTAAAGGGGCCCCATCAATTTTAGTCTATTTGGCAAGGAAGTTTTAGCTTACTCGAAGAGGAACTCAGAGTATTAGACTACTAGTCTCTACTACTGCGAATTCTCCCTTAGAAATAGCTACTTCCTAACAATCTAAAAGAATCCTATGGGCGCTGAACTAGTAGTCTTTGGCACCCAGAATTTTCTCTCAAATAAGCTAACTAATTTTCCGTTGGCCCTTTCAGTCATTTATCCTAACAAAACACCAGATTATTTTGTACTTACTTCGTTGATTGTTGAAATTCAATTAAAGAACAATCAATATTTGCGCCGGTCTTTTATACGATTTCGCTGCGGTGCTGTTTGGGCTTCTGTAAGTTTGTGTTGGTGTGCTGGTACTTAACACTAAACCTACCGGCATTTCATGTATACCTATTTCTACCACGAGCGGTCAAATGACCGCATGTGTAAAAACATATTTATCTTAGTAAAGTAGACAGTAAACAAAATATTTTTCTGATGCTATAATAAAAACTCGTTCCCCGCTTTTCGATGTTGCATGTTTTATTTATTTTCATACATTTTCATCACAATTTTTACAAATTACAGCATTTTGTATTGCACATTTTCCACATACGTATTTTTTGACATTTAATAAAAATTTTGTTTGTTTTATTCATTTTACAATATCTTATTTGGCAAGATTTCGATTCAGAAGGAACAGGATTTGTATTTATTGTTGTTTTTGATGAGCATAATTTGCTTATCTGTTTCTCTTTCTGCTATTTGGTTCCAAGTTCTTCTGCTAATTGAAATAGAAACTCTTGCCTCGATATTTCCTCACCCGTCGTTACTTTATATAAAATCCAGGCATTTATCCCGGCTAAATCTAAGATGTTGAAAAATACCTGTAAGGGCCATCTTTGACATTTAGATTTTACACTATATTTTCTGCCCATTTGATCGGTTACATCTACACCGAATTTTGTGCTGTTGTAAAATCTAATTGTCTCTGGTATACGGGTGTCATTTTTTTCAATTTCAACAGATGAATGCATTGAACTAAGTATCAATACTTTTTTATTGGGTTTAGCTTTATAAATTGTAAGAATAAAATCTTTCGATTTGTATAACATTGTTGAGAAGAGTACCATACTATCCTTTGCCTGTCTCGCTAATTTTGGCAGCTCTCTTTTATTTCTTCGGATAGTTGTAACAAGCGTCGTTCTTTTTGCTAGAAGTTTACTCGCTAGTGACGCACTTGTAAAAAAATTGTCGACTGTTATATTCCTCCCATGGCCCGTATATGGTTCTGCTAATTTCAAAGTTACAAACTCTCCAAGTGGGATTGATGATTCTCTCCCTTCATTTTTTCCCAAATATGGAAAGCCGTTTACTATATATTTACTACTTACATCGGCAGCTAACCAGAATTTTATGCCAAATTTGTCCGGTTTGTTGGGCATGTATTAAGTAAATCTACAACGTGCTTTTGGAGGGAACTATTGTTCATCTATAGCAAGATATGCTCCTGGTTTATAACAGTTTTGACTGTTTTCGAGAAATTTATACCAAACTTCAGAAATCAATGCGAACTTATCGTTTTGTAAGCGTTGGCTTCGTTGATTTTTGTTGACAAATCGAATAAATCTCATGATTTCTGCGAAGTCATTTCGACTCATAGTTGTCGAGAAAAATGACGGACCCCATTTCGTGTTCCATAAATATGATAAATTCATATTTTTAGCCTCATATGCGCCGCGTGCATACAGAAGTCCAATAAATGCATATAATTTTGCAATAGATAAATTCCATTTCGTTTTCAACACTCGGAATGCCTCTAATTCCGTATACTCTCTTACATGTTCAATCATTTTATGATCAATAATCAAAGAAAATGCTGATTTAGCTCTGCCCTTCATAATATTTCGTTTAGCGTATCCTGTCGGTCCTGATACTTCCTTCAAAATATTATAAATCGATGTTCTTCCACTGTTAGACCATTCTTTTATTTTTTTCCAAACAGTTCCGTCCATAGCAGTTTCAATCTCTTCCTCATTTTCGCTTTCGGAACTAACTATAAATCTCATTCTTTTTTGTCCTCTTCGTATATTCAAAATATTCGCTTCGTCCATATCCCTGTCAAATGAGTCAAAATAATTTTCCGCAGTATCATCATCAGTATCGTAAACTTCTTGATCATCTTCCAAACAATCCTCGTCGATATTTTTTTATTTTGTCCAATAAATAGATATTCCTCGAATGTCTTGACATTTTGAGGGATGAATATACAAATGATAAAGTAAAAATTAAATATAAAAATCAAACAGGGCAAAAAGCAATAGTAAATCATACCACGAAATATTGTTGGCTCTGTTGACTTTGCCAAAATTATCACTTATACCACGTAATAATTTTTATTATAATATAATTATAATTTCTATTATACACTGAAATTTTGATGCTCTCTGTTCGTATCGCAAGATCGTAATGTACAAAACACGCTATGTCCTTTGTTCCAATAACAACGAAAACGCCATGCATGGATTCTAACCGCACATTTGTCTACAATGTGGACACATTGATTGGATTGTGGACTGTCTACAATTACATTGTAGACTCGTAAAACAATTTCAAGAATGCGATTATCGAAGAATATAGTCGTAAATAACATAAATTTTTCAGACAGTCAAATGACCGTTCGTGGTAGATTAGACATGGTATAATTTATTTGCGGAAAATACACAATAAAAAAAGTTGTATATATTGAAAAATCGGTTGTATGTATATTTTAGGAAAACTCAATAAGCTACATGATGGTACAGTAACGTTGTATACGAAAAATTTTAAACGAAATATTAAAAAGGGTCATTTGACCGCGCATGATAGGTTTAGTGTTAAACTAATACAAGTGTAATCAGATTAGTGCTTGCATAAATAACTGTTTCAAAGAAAAATAAATATTTGGCATAGCGAAAGGAAATAATTTGACGTGTACAGCAGGTAGCTTGCGCTTAAGAATATACAAATATAGGTATGCAAATAAACTAACTCTATGAAGGGTCTGTAGCTTAACCTAAGTATTGATAAATGCGTGTATAAAAGGAAAAGAGTTACTTGGCATATCGGACGATGATCAACAAACTATAACATAGACTCGTAAATCATTTAAAAGGTATAGCAGCTAACTTGAGCTTAAACATATACAAACTTGGGCATGCAGATAAAATTAACAGTGTGAAGAGTATGCAGTATTAGGTTTGATAAGTGCATACATCCGGCGGCGATGATCAATTAGCTAAGCATAGATCTGTCAATTGAAATGTCTACTTAGGTACATATAAAATGATTCTAATGTATGATGGATCTGAAATTATTTAATTAAAGCACCAAATACCATTTTATGAGAAGATATTTACACTGCATTCATGTGTGTAACTTATTTCGCATTTTTTATATACATTTCAAAATACATTTATAATTAGGAACATGCAATAATAATTAAGAAAATGGAATATGAATGATAAAGACGGATTAAACGATAGTGGGGTCGGAAGGCAAAGTGTGTGTAATAAAGAGGATGGATTAAACGATAGCAATGACGGAAAACTGAGTGTAAATGATCGGTAAGGATCGGTGTAACAGGGAACAATAGGTTAGTCATACTAAGCAATAATATATATATATTGCTTCGGTACAATTTTTTTACATGTTCATTCTCCTCTTTGTCGTCTACCGGTGTGTCAAAAAAAGATAAACTGGAACTTTCGAGATATATACATTTATGCCAAGGATGTTATGTTGTCATTCTTGAAATTTAAAGTATATATAAATCATGTACTCGTGAATGATTATTGGTTTGATTTAAAATTCAACATAACAACAACAACAATCTGAAGTTCCTCTTGATAAAAAACGTCATCATTAATCCCATAGCCACCATAGTCATCCGCAGCTGTATATATGCATCCCAACCCAAACGTCAACTCGCTAAGTTTTTCTTTCTTCTGTATATTTACAAAAATGTAAATTTTTTTATACATCACATTAATGGGTAATTAGCAATTTATTACAATTTTCAAGTACATTCATGTAGCGTTTATGAGAATAATATATGTAACATTAGCAATTTTTTTTATTAGTAAATGACTTTGCATATTTTGTTTTATTAAAAAAAAAGTATTTATGATGTGCTGGAGATCATACTTAGTTGAGGAAAGTAACTCAGTTGTTGTCGGACCCAACTTTTGGGTCTTCCGTTGAAAGTTATGGGCCGATGAAGACCGCAAGCGGGGCAGGATAGACAGTGGCCCTGGGCGTAAGATCATACCGTTCAGTAAGTAGGTGTTGTCCGTCTGTTGGTTGCAACAGATTGTAACAGATCGAGAACGCGATCCCGAGAACCCATGTTAAAGCAAATCATAAATACATATTAGGCATAATTTCTATTTTCATAGCGCTAAAAATATCTTAATACTTTTAGAATTACATAACAAAGATGTAAATGCTTACTTAAAAGTGTCAGAGATACTACGTAAAGCCCTAAACACTGCAGGAAAATGCAGTTAGTACAATATATAATTTATTGTGTCTAGCTTTAAATATACACACCGCACGTACAAGTGACATCCCGACCACAATAAAGAAACTTTAAACCAAATTAAAATCAATAAAGCTATAATATAATTGCATTCCACACTACGGCAAAGCAATTAAAGTGGTAGTGTAACAGGCTACAAAGAGAAAACCTTACACTTAATTGTAGTTCCAATAATCTGGAAATAAAAGAGTTAGGCCCCAACTCCATCACCAAGCAAAAATACGTCGTCAAAAGCATCAATGACACTTACGCTTTAACGATATTTAAAATCGTATTTCAGGACCATATCAAATCAATTACATTTGTGGCACAGCTGATATCGTTTTCTGATATAATATTGTACTCTAGGATGAAAAAAGTACTTAAACAAACAAAAGCATAACGAGAGTCAAAACAACAATAATCACTATCCACCCCACAGAAATACCACTTATACACGTTATTCTCCTAACTTCAATAAGAAAAATCAAACACAATACAGCAAGTATACTTAAAATAACATAAGACACACACCGAAATAACAACAGTCACACATCAAAATAAGTCGTACAATAATAATAATAGACACCAAAACAATAATCATTTCAACAGAAACAATGATCCCAGCAAAAATTACAATAACAATAATCATTTCAAAAGAAACGATGATTCCAGCAAAAATTATAATAACAATAATTATTTCAATAACAATATTGAAAGCAACCAAAATTTTAACACAAATAACAAGAACTACTAAAGATACCAAAATAATAACGATCGTGATAGTAACAAAATAATTGATTACGAAAGCAATCAAACATACAACAGTGACTATTCTAACACAAACAACGATAATAACGGAGAATAACTAAGCGATAGAGTTTACTTGGAAAGGCACCATAACATACTGAATAGCTTAATAGAAGCAGACTCAGGACCATTTTTTCGATCAACTGTCGACAATATCAAACTAAATCTAAAATTCTACATCCTACCTGACAAAGACATAGAATACCCAGTCATATTAGGAAATTTTTTATTAAAGGACACAAAAATGGTAACACAAGACGGTGTTACGTTCAGACCTAAAAATAAGAATACCCAAAAATATCAATGAATATAGAACATTAATGAAGGTGTATAAAGTTTAAATTGCATATATGTATTAAAATTTAAATTACACAAATGATATGATGAAAATATTAACTGAGATGGAATAACGGGAATACATAAATGTATATGTATAGATATAGACAGAAAAATACAAAAAATCTAAAATTAAAAGATAGGAAAAGTATAATGATTTCGGAGGGCAATGAATGTCCAGACCATCGCCCTGCGTTCTCAGAAAAATAGACTCATTAAAACTCCGAGAATAAGAAGACATGAGAAGATGTAAATGAAGAATGTGCAACTGCGAACATTAATATGAAGAAATATTAACAAACGTTGACAAAAATATAGCTGTCAAATGAAGAGGCACTAACGTTGAATATGAATGAGAACATAAAAATCTGACGAGGTGCATTGCTAAACATTGTGAAGAAGATGAAAGGACTATAAGTAATAAAAATTAAAGATAAACAGAAAACTATACACAAAAATTTAGTTACGAGATATTTAAATTATTAAAATGGCATAAGAACTATAACGATAAATTTTATAGATCGTGTAGAAGTCGAATAATTTACCACAATAATATAGGAGGATGCAAGCTGTGGGGCCATTTGAACCAGAGGGTTAGGGTTGCCTTAAGGATGCAAAGCAATCTCAAAATCCCTCGAGGAGCCAGTGATCATATATATTTTAAAAAATATGAAACGATTCCCTATCTGTTTTAATTCCACACTTAGTAGAGGAAAATATTTAGCTTCCAATCTTGGTTTTCGGGGGGTTTTTTTTAACTTATGGGACAGTATTCCATGTTGTTTGATGGTTATCGTTTTTTTTTTTTTTTTGTTTTTGCATTACCTACGCTTAACAGCCTGAAAAAGCTTTCACTCATATCTGTGAGATTGGGCGAAGACTAAATAGCTCACGTTTCGAACAATTTTTTCCTAGAATTGCATGGTTGCAAACAAAAATTTCTATCAAAGCATATTTGTAGCTGGAAAATGATGGCGACTACTTGTCTGATTATGAACTATAGATTGTTTTCGAAAAGCCTATTGATTTCCAGTCTTGCCAAAACCGGACCCACTTCGAACTATCGACACGTATCTTGAAAGCTAACTTGTTCGCAAGCGAAGGAGGTTCATTACATTCGTCGGACACATTGAATACAATTACAATAAAGAAAAATACACGCTTCGGAGGACGTGATGTTATGCCCAAGATCGGTGTATACTCTGCCATACCTATAGGTTCCTTTAATTTACCTTTCTATTTATTTCTATGTTACAAAAATATACAAAATTGCCGTTTGTCAACAGAACAAAAGAACAAAAAGCTGAAATCTCTACATAAATATTGGCTTACATTATAGGTAATAGTTTTCAATGTTGAAAATGATAGCATATGAAATAAAGAGATAAAGGAGTATATATAATTATACTACGTCTTACACTATAGTCATAACTACGATGATCTTCCTAATGGTGCTGATGGTGTTTAATGGTCATGATGTTGTAATGATGATGACGTCAGCTGCATCGGTAAGCCTTAGCGGAAAGAAGACATTTTCGCAAATGGTTCTTCTCGCAAGAAAATTTGTATAATCTGGGTTTCATTGAGTTCTAACCGCAAGTTATCCTTCCGGGTAACCTCTCACTTACCGTAAACCCTATGTTTCACTCACATGAATAAGAGTAACAATCTTACGTATACTGACATGGTTCCTCAGGATTTGTATTAAGTCTCTATTTAATTTACATAGTTTATATTGAATTGACTTAATTCTCACAATATATGATGTCCTTAATTAAATACTTCATTTGCTTTATGCTCACATGGGTAATCTATGTCACTTATGTTGAATTTATTTAACCTTTTCTGCAACTCAGAATCTCTCTCCGATTTACTTACTCTCAAGGCTTTAATTTATCCAAGCGTGACTAGCGCTCCTTCTGCCAAAATAGGAATTGTTTTAGTTAGTTACCAAGTAGATTTTTGTATCAACGGAGCGTTGTTAGCAAAGCGGCTGCCAAAAACAGATGAAAGAATCAGAATTGTACTTCTTTCGCCAATATTGGTTTACAACGTTAGACGGTAATCTCGATTAACTTATAGATAAACTTATACTAACCCAAAATATGTGCGACACTTAACAAATCTTAAATCTACGTAAGACACCAAGTTGCGGCACGATTTTCATTCGTAATAAGAGCACATTATATGCTTACAATTGATGTAAATTCTTTCTTCTTTCGGCGAATAGAGTTTTGCTGTTGAACTGCACAGTAGTTTGACAGGAGGTTTTAAGCACCATTCGCCTTAGATTCGACAACGGACATAATATTTATGTTACGCATTTCTCTTCTTTCAAGTAATAACTTATTATCAAGATATTTAAAGATTCATTAAATCTAGAGAACAATAGGTAAGGTAGTGATAATAACTATACCCAAGAAACAGTAAATGGCTAATGCGCATTGATCATTATCCAATCATCATTATTGGTATTAGTGTTTTGTGGTCTTTACTTTTGACGATAATAAAGTATTATCGATATTGTTGCAGCTATGGCTAATACTTTTTTCTTGTTATTTTTGTTATTGGAATTTCTGATGATCAGTAAAAGCTAATCTTAATCGTAAGTATGATCGAAGAAACTATTCAGTTTATTCGGTGCTGTAACTTGGACGATATTGTTCTTATGGAGATGCTTGCTATGGATAATTCCTCCCACGGTTAACAATTGCAGTGTAAATCTTATATTATCGTCAATAGGCTTTACGAAAGACATGGTCGCTGAAGGAAGAGAGCGTTTTATTTCTATAAAATTTGGCATCTCTTCCTAATCCAATCGCATTAGCGTATTATTGTTGCCCTAAGAAACGGCAACTGACAAATGATTTCCTCCATATGCTGTGTTGAATTTAACAATGATGGGTACACTACGCTCAGTTTTGCTACTTATGCGCTTTTCCACATTAATGCTATTACAAAAGTCGTCGTGATTGATTTAAACTTTTGTTTACCGTTCATGGCACGTCTATAGTGATATTAGAATGGCAGGATCGCTATTTAATCTCATGATGTAACATTTCAGGTAAAAATCGCCGTTTCATTATTCAATTTAATTTTTTATTAAATAAGTTCCGGTAGAGAACAAATCATTAGCTGAATGTAACCCGCAAATTAGCTTAATTGCAGAAAAGAAAGAAATAAAATATAAGATTTATATACAATATACAACAGTAATTTTAGGTACAGGTCTATATGATTTTCAATAAGCACGAGCGTTTTTAGACTATTAGTAATGAACGAAAAAAATTATATACAAAAAAAAAAAATTATTTTAGCCCAGTGTTTGTAAAAAGTTGGAAAATTATTTAGCAGTTAATTATGCAATATAATAAATAATCGTATAATTGTATTAGTAAATCATTATAATCGGATTAGCAGACAAAATTCAAAAATCAAGTAAGTGATATTAATAGTGTTACATGTTACCAGAAATGAGTTGAACAACTCATAACCAGTTCGGCATTGTGGTACCTACAAGGATAAAAAATGTCTTGAGACCCTAAGTAAGATATGAATATCACTATGTTATAACAAAGCCGGCGAATAAATTTACCTTTTCATTAGCTTAAATATGACCATTACGCTCGACGTATTAACATATAACTTTACCGTATAAAGAATGTATAGTGTTTTAAAATGAAATTTTTTCTTTTTAATCAGCTTCTGAAAATAAAACCTAAGCTTTTAAATTCCATAAAAGCGAATTTATTCTTCGAATTACTTATTTCATTACAATTCATTTTGAAAGTGCAGGAGACATGCCGGCTATTATTTCTTCACTTACTAGCTTCAATTGGGTAATTTCTAGCGAAACGTCTACACCGTTGTCAAAGTAAGATGCGAGAGCTGCAGAAGTTAAATCGTGAATTTCCGGGTTTTGAACTTTATAGTAACGAAATGAAGAAATTAATTTAATAGTAACACTTACCAATGTAGCCATGACATTGATATTCCATGCCCTACGATGCATATCATTGTATTTCCGTTTTGTCCGCGTCGTTAACAACGGCTCTAAAGAATATCCGCTATCATCTCAAAATATTTGCACGGTACAGCTACGTAGCGTACGCCATTATTATTATTATATATGTATATATATCCAAGGCGCCAACCATTACTTTTCTTTCCAGTCCAATGGTCTTCCAAGTGAGCTCTTTCATTGGAATGCCTCCATATATGCGAGCCGTGGTTTGATCCAGGAAATCTAAAGTTTACTGTTACAATTCTCTTGTGGTCGCATACCTCACGAATAAAATATATGTGTATACGCGAAAACATGTATGTATGTAGATCAACTCGCCACCATTCCATTTAGGCTAAGGCTTTCCGGCTTGGCTTTCCAGTTTATGAAGCGTTGTTCAGTTTTTACGCGCCTTTGAAAATAAATGCGGGCTCCGTCTACGCATCAAATCACTTCAATAAATATCGGGGATCTTTCAACCATAGTTTATAGCACATCAACGTGTCACAAAAATTTGCTTAGCCCCAGAAGTACCACATTTTCTATAGAATAACACCTTCGATTTAGCATTGATACCCTACCGTTCAATCCCGCGCAGTTCTTTCTTCATTTTCTTGTATCATTTCTAATATAACAACAAAAATGTTGGCACTCGCCAGTCATTGATAGCTTCTAGACCCCAAGAACTCGAAAGTAAGGCCTAAACGGATCACTGGAGACATATATCCGCGAAATTTTTGCAAAAATCTACATGTAACAATGAGAGTGAAATGAATATTTTCGTTTACATTATCGACAAACACATGAAATCGTTGACTTACGTATCTTCAGATAACGTAAGCGGATTTTAAACAGCCCGCAGAGCCCTTCTAAGTTTTAAACGATTCCTTTTCCGCCGATCTAAATATTCCTCTACCTCCAAATAACATAATGTAAGGAAAGGAAATGTTCCGCCTGATGTATATATATTCCTCAACATTACTTGATTGTGTTTTATTTATTTATTTTTTTTGTTTTGTTTGTTTAGTGGAGCGGATTAGGCCTGTTGGCAATAAGACCATTATATGCAACAGAGTGATATGCTTACATTTGTTGATCTTTTGCGCTCTGTCAATGAAAACGACAGTGTATGAGGACTATGAAAAGATTGATGATAACCAATTGATGACAAGCTTTGGCGAAGTAAGAGTGTTTGTTAGATAATTGGAGAGTAAAGCAAAGAAAATGAATTAATTTTCTTGGCTTCACAAAATTTAAAATTTTTGTTTTGGTTCAGCTGCGCGTAAGTAAACAAATTTGTTCGGAATTTATTTTATTTTGAATTTACAGCTGTCTTCTTTTATAAATGCAGCTCTAAACAACCAATGCTAACTCAGAAAAAACAATTCAAAAGAGTGAGCTATTTTGCCTACGCCGGTTTTGACAATTTCGAGAGAGCATTTCTCGCAGCTCTTACCGAACTCTTAGCGCAAATGAAGAAGAGAGAGCTTTAAAAATTAAACTTAGCTTTTGGGACGGATAATCAGTTTCAAAAAATACTGAAAAATATGTAAAAAACTTTAGGAAGTCAAGGAAACATAAATAACATAAAAGTAAAATTGAAGAAAATTGAAAGTTCTAAATTAAAACAAAGTAAGAGCCGACATATGTATTTCAAGAAATGGATGTAGTTCATTTCATTTGTGCACTAATTTTAGATGGGTCAGATATGCAGTCGAAGATAAATCTTTCCTTTATACATATTTTAATAAGTAAAAGCGAGTTAAAAAAAATAGCAAAGAGAAACAAAGAAATGCGACGTTAATGTTGTTCAGAATTGAAATAATTGACCGTCAGTGGTTTGATCATATGTGCCTTGATATGATATCCTGCAATAAAAAAAACATAAAATGTCCAAAACATCGTTTTTTCTTCATCATTTATATCGATTCACATTAATGATATTTAAGTTTTGTATTCGTTGGATGCTTCATAAAAGTGCAATGAAAATTTTCTTTGGGCTTAGGAAGACATTTAAGTAAAAAAAAATCATACTGTTTGTTGTACACAAGCCAGGATTAATAAGTTGCTTTTTTGTTTTAAATTGAATACAAGGAATTAATAATAAACATTGTGTACAAATCATTCAAATCTCGCCTAAAATGTATTTAAGAGAGCGAATCAAAAGAAAATTAATTTTTAATATCATCAGCACACAGAATTCTAGAATATTAATTATATATATGAAGGTAATTCCCAAATAGGGCCGAAAGAAAAGGGCTAAGATGATTACTTCGAAAAACACCTGACATTATTACGAGACAGACAAGAAATAAAAACAAAAAGAGTACAGTTAGATAATAAGTATAAATAAGTAGGTATAAGCAGAGACAACGAAGTGAACAAATATTCCAACATCTGCTTCAAAATTGACTTTTAGGACTTAGGAAAATTTTTGTGTAGATGTTAACAATAACAACGTTGCTACTACTACAACAAAGTTGTGTTAGGTACTATTTGACAATTTGCTCTTTCATTTTCACTTATTATATAGGCACAAATTCTGTTAGTAGTTTCTTGACATGACGTTCTCTCTAACGTTTGCCAACCAGAAGCCTATACAATTTTGTGTTTCTAGGTAAACATGTGCTACGATATACATATAAGGACGTATGTAGGAGAACAACCAAGCAATATATACGTATGTAGCATATGTAATTTGTGTTTTTTTCATCGTTTATTTTGAAGAATTGAATACTTTGTACTTACAAAGTGCAGTTACACTTTGCGATAAGAACGTTCATTACAAGACATTGGGGAATAAAATCACGAAAATGAAGGCTGTTTTCCAAAACTTTTGGAATTTGTTTCATTAAGTGTTAAAGAAAAGAAATAAAATATACGTGAACGGTCGATTTTGTGGTCTTGTTGGTTAAAGTGATGACTCGACAAAAAAAGGAGAACGATTGGAATAGTGTGCCAAGTTTTCGAACGGGAATGTGCAGAGCTACAAATTATAAAATATTCATATAAGTACATAAACGTACTAATAAATATTTGTAATGCACATGAGATCCATAGAGCGAAGTTTCCAACTTCCCATGACTCGCATTGTCAGGTATGGTGATCACATTCAGATTTGACTACTATAATGTAAGAAGGGTGCAGGTGCTCTCTACGAGATCCAGGTAAGCGAAAGCAGTGATTTACCTGATTTCCACTTACCTGAAAACAAAATCATTCAAAATTTCATTCCACGCGGGGGCTTTGAGATATATATCTACAACGTAGTGTTTCCCTACCACCAACAATACATCAATCAGGGATCCGGAATCCGCGTTGCTATGGGTGAAATTCACTCCCTGGACACACGTTTTCATAATGGCTTTAACACCTTATCCAACATAATATCCTTTATTCTGCAAAATTACTCCGACAGCAAAATCGCTGAGTAGAGGCTGCGTACCAAAGTTCTTGCCGCTCCGAGAGGTAGCAAAAGCTTTTGATTTGCTGTGGAAAGAATTCGAAACCAATTTGCATGTATTCCGTTTCTTCGCAACAACAACCAAATGATATTCAACCCTTTTAACGCTAATGTGTTGGCTGAAAACTTTGCTTCGAACTCCAATTTACCACATAACGATCAATCACCGTTTGAAAGAGTAACATGTTCGATGTTTTCATGATTCTTTCGAACCATTAAAAAATATCCTGCCAATCTCAGCATTTGCAAAGTTCCAGGTCATATGTCATTTCAGCCAAAGTAAGATGAAACATTTGTCAGGCCGTCGCTCGATCTTTTCAGCAAGTTCTACCTTGCTGGCGTTTTCCAAACTTCCTCAAAGATTTTTAATGATCAAACCATTCCCAAGAACGATGACCCCACAAATCTTGAAAACTTCTGGTCAATTCCAGTGTGTTCCGCAACATTTAAAAGCATGGAGACCAACTTCGGGGTCTTCCATATAATATCACGGGCCGATGAAGACCGTTCGTTAAGTAACTGTCGTCCGTCCCTATGTTTTTATAAGGGTTTTAGCACGTGTATTTATTTGGTGCAAACATCTGTGGGATGGAAAGATGGAAGCCCCTCCATTATTACCGAACCAGCTAGCTTTTCAATGACACGTGCATAAATTGTCCTTCACGGCGTCTATTCATATTATACTATTATTACATTGTTTATATTTCAGAATTTCGAATTTTTGTACAATAAGACTCTTCTTCTGTAAACTCCAGGAAGGAGCGTTTGTGTTTACTGCAGTTATTGTCATTGTTCATTTTCTGCGTAATCTCAAAAATTACCTCATTTATGTTTTTCTTCATAATACGCTTCCGGCACCGGTAGATTTCAAAGAAGTTTCACACAGGCTGCCTGTAAAATCTCCCACGAGCATGAAAGCCAAACATTGTTCACAGTGTACTTTTCTTAGAATATCTGGATATATGATATGTCCCGAAAAGTACCTTTCTGCCTGTTCTTCTACTTCCTTCGTAATTGACATATACATACATGACTACATAATCGGGAATCTCCTTCCAATGGGAACACTGGAACACAAGGACTTCTTTACTCGTGACTTGCCTACTCTCTCTCATTTCATTTTGCCAATCCGTAGCCCAACCAAAAATCTTATCAACGTGCTCTTTATAATTCAAATGTGCGCTCAAATGCAAATGTGTGTCAAATTGTGAATGAACGGAAATGTGTGTCAATGTGTGAATTCTAGCTGAATGTGGCAGTGCCAAGGCAGCAATTGTAATATTGCTTCGCAACTGCCAGTACATAAAAAATGACAATAAAATCAAATAAAAAATGAAATTCAGTTTGTTTCTAAAATGGCTCTAAAGGCATCAAAGCTCACACAAATTTGTAAACGTGTACCTTCTTTTAATAAAACCGCTCTGGAATGATTTGATTGGTAACTAACGCCTCAAACAGCATTCGCAACTTATTCAATAAATCTTTTAGACCACTTTTTTGGAAGGGAATAACATATTTAGTGTCTAAAATGTGTAACAGCACGAAGTCTGTAATAACTATCTCTGTCTATCTAACCATCGAATTACTGACTTTATTGTGTTTAGAGCTACTGTTAACTGCTATTTGAAAAGGATCGGATATTGCAGAGAAAGACGCACGTGACATTGGTCAGCTAGCTAGTTCGGTATATCTGGGGGGATTTTAAATTTTTGTTCAACGGACACTCCACAGCCGGTTACATCTAAAAGAAATACACATTATATATGTATATATGTATCTATATCCCTTAAAGCAATTAAAGCAAGGACGAAACCTATTTACCGAAATCATAAGTCCTGAACCAATTCTACGTACGGTTTTCTACAGCCCATGATTTGCAATGAGAGTCCCTGAAGTTGGGTCCGATAACCATCCCACCTGAGTTCCTTCCACGCAACAAAAACTTTACCAAATGTTTATATATATATTTTTTCCTTTTAATTCATATCACTTTCAATAGTAATATCGATGTCTATATAAAATAAATACTATGGATAACATTATTTGTCAAATGTTTGCTGCTGGTGATAAAATTTATATTATATATGATGAAGTTGATGACGTAAATTCTCAGCATTTAACAAATTTGTCGAGACACAAATATTTCATGACCGATTCCTATACACATTCCCACACAAATATATGTAATTGTATGTAAAATTTATATAATTGCAGCGTGTTATTGTTAACTGCATATAACATTAAGTATTTTCTTAATATTTAGCTTATATTTTTATATGAACCAAAGCCTTTTTATTTATATCAATATTCCTTTTCAAGCCTTTTTTTAGTCATCTGAATTTTTTTATTTTTATATTGTATATTTCCCATTCTCTTTATATTTATTGCTGCATAACCCATTGAATTGAATGACATATCCATGAGAAATTTTTATACAAGCACGTAATAAAATACAACAAAAATTAAACACAATTTTCAACAATTTATAAACTTTTAAAGAATATTCACATTTGTCGCGATTTTATTTAAGACTTTAAGACTTTAGTCTCAAGACCTTTTTCTTAATTTTTTCTCCCGCACGTATTTTTGCAGACCAAAAACCAAAATCATATCTCTGTTTTGCCATCTTCATTTTCGCAAACGTCATATAAACATCAATCATCTCTTCACGCGCAGGATTAACAATCCGACGTTAATACACATATATTAAACCGGTCTTACAAGCGGCAGAACAGTATGCTTTTAAATATAAATATTAAAAATAATAACTAAGAGAATATGACGTAAACAAGCACATGGTTGCAGCATAGAGCACGGAGTGCAAACTTTACAAGCAGATAGCAATTCGCGTATATCATTTTCTGAAAGAGAAGAGGTTACAGACATATCCAATTCGTTACCTGAATACGAATAATTTTTGGACGACCAATTCAAATACCGAGAAAATTTTTCGAAACAATCTTCAAAAATGTGCAAAATCACACAACACAATAAGTCTTATTTAAGACATTAAAATACCACCCCGCTTTGGAGACGTAGCCCACAAATAATCTACTTCGTTTGTAATTTTTAAACAGTTAGTTTTTCTTATTTTAAATTGATCTCAGTTGCGTATTAAACCAGATAGGATATTTAACGAAAATATCGGTACATGTAAACGAAGCGGATAGAGAGATCGAACAGAAAAGTAAATTACACATAACAGACACGGGCGTGTTAATATTCACAATTGAGAATATAGACAAATTCAGATAATAATTGCCAAAACTGTTTCTGCTATATATAAAAAAGTTTCTGATAGCAATGTTGAAACATATCTCACTTTTCAGCAGGCCATTCAAGTTCGTCAACATCCTGGACGTCCTCCGTGTAAAATAAAGATGTCGGTTATCTAGATTATGTACGCAGTTCAATAGAAAAAGAACAAATTCATAAATTCCACCAAATAACTCAAATACCAAAGCAATCGATGTAAGTTTTAAGTAGTTTAGGGCTTTTTTATTTATATTTTATTTATTTATATATTTACATATGAAATATTCAATTAAAATAAATTAAGGACCGATTCCGATTGCTTCTTAGAAATAAATCTTGTTCTAAATATTATGAATAAATTATCACAAAGTATATAAAGAAAAATTAAGTACAAAAAAAAAAATGAAAGATAAAAATTCGTGTATTAATAAACACGAAAGAAAGCGTATACAGATCTAGTAAAGAAGCTAACCCGCAACCGGTGCGGATCGGAATGTGTATTAAATGTAGGGATAATTACGAGTGATAGATTGGATAAACCGTATAAATAAGTTATTAATGATTTGTACCACTATATTCTGGACTTGCAGTAACGTGCACCTTATTAAAAATTTAAAAACATTTATTTACAAAGCTATAGGTATTTATTTTCGTCCATACTTCTTTGCAAACACTAAATACTTCATTCCAAACTGTCCAACTCTGCAGCAAACTGTTTCAAGCCTGCAAACTTCCAACTGTGCAGGCTTGAGCGAAGCATTTGCTTGCAAGCTTTTAGAATAAGTAAAACATTTTCTTAATCCTAATATAAAACATGAACACATAGCAATTTACGTTGTTCCTTTCATCGAGCATTGAGGGGTCTTCAAGAGAGATCTTTCGGATGCTCTATAGGAGAATATGACAAAGGAGAAATTTAAGTTATTAAGTTATTAAGAAGTTTAATTTTAGTTTTATTATAAAAGAAAGGTGAAGTAGAGAGGCCAATAGACCCAACTTCGTGGTATCGCATTAGAAATCATGGGCCCAACGAGACCATAGTTAGGGCAGAGTACAGAATGGCCCAGGACTTGTGGTCTGCTCATTCGGTAAGGAGGCTTCATCTACCCGTATGTTCCTATAAGGGTATAGCATGTGCATTTCTTTTAGAGGTAACCGTTTGTGAAGTTTTCGTGAGATAAGTATTTAAAATCTTAGTCATATTTCCCGTACTTGCTACCTCAGCAATGACACGTGTGGATGTCTCTACAACCACCGATCTTTATTAAATAACACGTCAAAGTGGCCCTAAAAATAATAAGTCAATATTTGAACGAACCTTGGGAACTTACAGACATAAAGCAAAAATCATCCAGTCCTTTTAGTTGACTGTTGCGATTTCTGAATTCGGCAACGTAAGTGTGCTTCAGCAGCCCCCACGTTGTATAACTGTAGAAAGAGGTTTCGTTCCCACTAGCGCTTATAAAGCATCGAAGCAGTAATATCCCGTAGTCTCAGTCATGCCTACGAATGGCACAGCTTAACTATTATCTGGCGCCGACGCTGCAGTGTTTTGCTTAATCTTAGGCCACCAAGCCAACGCTGCACTCTGCATGTTACTACGGGCAGAATTGCGATCAGAATATAATTTCAGGGTTCATACCAAGCCGAGCAGCTTTGGTTATTTTCAGTTAAAAGTTTCACAGCTTACGACTTTATCATATTGATATACAAATATTTTACCTAATATAAGTGCGTAAGTAAATCGTAATTTTACATGACGTTGCTTATTATTATTATTAATAGCGTGGAAAATTGATGGTACGACGTAGAAAATCTATTGTAGTGGCCCTAATTTTACCGGAAACAGCATTTTTAATAAGATCATTAATGTCATAATTCAATGGGACGTTTCATACTCTATCGAATCTTCCAATAAACATATACTTTGATATTTTAAGGGTGTGAAGTTATATTTAAATATAACTAGCAAAGACACAAACCAAAATTTCTTTACAGGGCTCTGTTAAGCCCTTAACAGAATTCTATAAAACGAAACTCGGAGGGATTTAAGTCAAAATTCAGTTAAAATAAAACTTTTGGAAAATTTTTTTACAAAATATAATAAATAAAACATGTAGTTATGTAAATTAATTAATATTTGAAAAGCCTTTTTTACTTTTTTTAGTACTTTTACACTATGTCATAAATAAGGTTGATAAAGCGAAAGTTTGCTTAGCTACTGTGGGCAAACCATGTCCTCCGAAAAAATTAAACTAGCACAGCATGAATCCTCTATCAATAGCCTTTCCAACGATGTCCAGCTTATATTCAATTTTGCTCGGAGAATTTTTTTATGGGACTTTGAAAATTTCTATACTTAACGTAATATAGGCTAACATATAAGCAAATTTTGAAAGGTCACGGTGGGCAAACCATGTCCTGCGAAAAAATGAAATTAGCACAGCATGAATCCTCTGTCAATAGCCTTTCCAACGATGCCCAGGTTATATTCAATTTTGCTTGGAGAATTTTTTTATGGGACTTTCCTAGCCATCCTCGGCCTCTTATTGTTTTCAACAATATTCAAATAATGATTTTCAAAAACATTTTGATCTACAATAATCAGATCTAAAATTGTTTCCATAAGAAGACAGGCTGATATTGTTTCAGCTGTTATAGATGCTACAGAAAAGTTCTTTATTATATTTTTTAAGGAATTTACGATATTATTCCTTAATTTGCGATATTCTAAATTAAAACAATAGTATAATTTTCCACAAGATATGTATCAGTTATTACTATTTTGAATTCTAGTTTATTTTCCTTTAAATTGAAATGAGAATTTTTTTTAATTTCAAATTTTTTTTTTTTTGGTAACAATTTTAATATCACAGGACAGACACGCCAGAAAAATTTTCAGCTGCCATTTGCTTAAACATGTAGTGTCAACTTCGAGTGTTGATTGTTGAAGTTTTTGTTTAGATATGCAAAAAAAAACAAAACTTTGTAACTTCTTTTTTTTCCAATCCACAAAATTTTCGTCCATTAATTTTTGGTTTATTTGTTTATTTATCAGAAAAGAGAATCAGCTATTATTTCTCGGATTTTGACAGCCACAATTAAATGTAAACAAATATTTCCCCCTTTTTTCTGCTTTTTCATTTACTTGTAAATGATAGCAGCAAAATTGACACGTTTATCGACTATCGTCTTGCGCGCCAAGGAAAGTTTACTTTTAGATACGAGATTACCCCCTGGAGTTGTTCAAGTACTAACTTTTCTATACTAACAGAAAAACAAACGATTCATAAATATCCAGTTATTGTTGAAAAATTACAAGAGACTTCAATAAACGGGTCGCGTTTATGCATAGAAACAATAGAAACGATGATTTTCATATGAAGTTATCTATTGCTGTAACAATATCGCTTTTTTTGTGTTACTTCACATAAATGCAAAATGTGGTTGGAATATTCTTTCTAATTATATCAATAAATAAAACCAGTTTTGGGAGTATTACTGCTTTCGATGTATGTTGTGAACACGTGGAACATTCAGGTATATTGTTCCTATATTTATTACTTTCCTTGTCTAATTAATTTATTCCTTTGAATGTTAGTATTACATCCTTTTTTATATTTATCCATTACATTCTTTATACTATAACAAGTATTGTTTAATTTTTATCTTTTATTATCATAATCATATTTATACTTATATTATATTCATATTTATACTATTATTATAATTAACACGGGTATTGCAATCGTTATGTGATTATATATAATTTTATTATTTGTGGTGTTGATTGCTACTGTTAAGGGGGCTGACACGGTGTGGGGTCTGAGGCGTCATTTTGGTTTTTGGGTTAAAACTCCCAAGTGATAAACATAATGGGCAGCTGGGCTACCATAATGTTTTGCAGAAAAATAAAAACAAAAAAATAAAGAAATTAACGCAAACATAAACAACAAATTTATAAACAATATAAATAAGGAAGTTAATAAAAACAGAACTCTGGCAACCCTACGTTAAACTACCATGTTTTTTCATCATTCTCTATAAAATATCTGCAAGTAAAATAAATTTATTAAATTATCTCAACCAAAAGTGAATTTTTGGCTACGTAATTGTAATACAAACTTACGTGAAATAAGGCATCCTGCGGAAAGAAAATTTTATACAGGTTTTCTCGCTTCATCATTTCAATCACTCAACGGAAATTAAAGCTGAGTGGACTGCTGATTTAAGCAAATGCTAGCTATGAAGTCAAAACGACTGGTTTTAAGCAAGAGGGTATAACATATACATTTATAAGTAATAACGAGGGAGGGGATGCAAATAAAACCATTAATAAATGCATTTATATGAGGAATAAAAAGTCACAAAATTGTAAGAAATTGTATGTATATATATATAATTTTTTTTCTAATTCCAATTAAAAAGCACTCAATATGACTTCCTTGGGCAATCTAATGTTAAAGGCAGGTATGTTGTCTCTTTTTTTTTTTTTAGGTTAAAGTGAGCACAAGCAGAAGTCATCATGTCTAAGTTAGCTGAATTTAATGAATTTAAAAACAAACGTCACATAAATTCCTCTAAAATACCATCGAAAAGCTTAAGAAGCATATCAATAATGGAGACACATCGACAAGGAACAGTCTTCTTCTCGCTTTCTGGCGCTAACGAAGTTGAGATGACCGATGATAACTCTGCCTCTTCCCGAGTTTGAAAACCATTATCCAAACTTAAATGACCCTGTATGGCGGCGACATGCCAAGTGATCTCGATATTTTCGTTAACACGTGCCCAAATAGCGAGAATCAACGCATCCTGATCTCCTCCGATCTAGCTTTTTATGAATATCTAAACAGCGTCAAATTAACAAATCTAGAAGTCATAAAAACTGTAAGCAAAGGTAAGGTTACCGCTCTTGACTCTGCGGCTTTTGCAACGGTTTTATGTTAAATAACGATCTAAAAACCTGAAGGCATAAATTCCCAGGATCTACACTGAACGATTTTGAATTGTGCGCAATACTCCCATCGACCACAACCCAGAATTTATCAAAAGCAATGCTAGCTTTTCAACTCTCTTTCGCACGGTGGCTCGGCGTTTCCGCAAGTCTCCAGATGACAAACCAAAATTCATACCAACCATTAATGTAGCAACAGGGTTCAAGGCCAAAATAATTCCCAAAACCATTTAATTTAACGTCCGAATTCTTCTGGTTTTTCGGTTTCTCCGTACTGCAAAGTTCTGCAGGGCCAAAGACACTTGGTGAGTGAACTGTGGCAGTACTGTTGCTTGCGCCAACGAATGCAAAAGAACAAAATGTCTTTCGTGTGGATGTACGATGGTGTCAGTAAATGAAATCCTAAGCTGAATTATCACCTGGTAGCACAAATTTCTATGACATCAAATCCTACTCCGTAAAACCTTGCAGACTTTTGTTTCTGCTGCTAAATAAAAAAAAGTTGAGCAAGTAGTTTAATCAAAATAGCTGAGAATAATTGTAAGAAAATATCAAAATTTTAGATTGAAAGTAGGTGAAGGTCTTTCATTACCCAGAAAAATGTCGAAGCGAACGAGACAGTCCAAGTTCTTAGAAGATATAAATAATATTAGGGAAGAGTTTTCGGAAATCGCTGAAGATGAGTTTTCTGAAAACGAAGATATATTGGTTACAAATGAAAATAAATTTGAACCTGCAGAGACTGACGATGAAGAGGAAAATATTGCGAATATTGGCTGTGCACGAAAAAGAACAAGATTACTCTCAAGTTCTGAAGAAAGTGAAGTAGAAATGAATGAACAACATGTTGTGAATGACGGATCTGTTTGAGAAGAAATACAAGTAAGTGGCACACCTAGAAGACCACCACTTCATAACATTATTAGGCAGGAAGTGGGTCCAACAGGATATTCAAAACGTTACATAATGAAAGGTAAAGTTAGTACTGCATTTTCATTGATAATTGACCACCGTATTATGAACCATATAAGAAAACGCACTATAGAAGAAGCAAATAGAGTGTTAGGATTCGACTTGAATTTATCTCAAGAAAAATTAGATGCATTTATTGCAATTTTATATGCACGAGCTGAATATGGAGCAAATAATTTGACAATTTCTTCTTTGTGGAATAACATATGGGGGCCTACATTTTTTTCTGAAACCATGAGCAGAAATAATTTTACCGAAATTCTTAGATTTAGTCGTTTTGATAAAAAAAGTCAGCGAAGTCAACGTTTGAAAACAGAAAAATTTGCTATGGTATCTACGATTTGGAATATTTTCATTGAGAACAGCCAAAACTGTTACAGACCGGATTGTAATATTGCTATAGACGAACAGCTATTTCCGACTACAATAAGATGTAGATTTACGCAATACATGCTTAACAAGCCGGATAAATTTGGATTCAAATTTTGGTTAGCATCGGATGTCGATAGGAAATATGTCATAAATGCACTTCCATAACTAGGAAATGATGAAAATAGGCCCTCTTCAGTACCACTCTCTGAATATATTGTACTCAAACTCATCGAGCCATTTGCGGGTTGCGGAAGAACTGTGACCACAGACAACTTCTTCACAAGCAAATCCCTAGCAATACAACTACTAACAAAAAAAACTACGCTAGTTGGGACTATTCGGTCAAATAAAAGGGAACTAACACTAATTGCGAAGCCAAAAAAAGATAATATGGCAAGATTATCATCGAAAATTTTTACTACAGATAATTGTACTCTTACAATTTATAAAAGTAGGCCAAACAAAAATGTACTTTTACTTAATTCTAAACATAAATTTGTAACAGTAGAAAACAGTGATAAGCGTTTACCTGAAACTGTTTCATATTACAATAAAACCAAATTTGGTGCAGATATTACCGATCAAATGGCGCGGAAATTTACTACAAAGTCTAAGTCTTGCAGATGGCCTCTCGAAGTTTTTTTCAATATCCTTGACTTAGCTGGCATAAATGCCTGGATTTTGGACAAGCAAACGACAAGAGACAATATCTCGAGACAAGATTTTTTACTGAACTTAGCAGTAGAATTTGCGCCGATTTTCGAGAAGCCCGTAGACAACCAAAAGCAAAAACAAATACAAAACGATCGTTCCCTAAGTCTACTACAGATGCTAATCAACGCAAGATGTGTCAAATAGGATACCGTAAAGAAAATAAAACCAATTTGTTCTAAATATAAAAAATATGTTTGCGGAAGATGTAAGATGGACACGCTTACATATAAAAAATGCGTTAAATAAAATGAAGAAAAAAAATCATTTTTTTGCATTTGTAATAAAATTATCAATATACTATTTTGTTTAATTATACTAAATTTGTAACATTCACATTTCATACATTTAAATAGGAAACATAAATTTCGAGTCATTTGACCCCCTATGGTAGAATAGGTATCATTAGTGTTAATTAACCGATCTTGAGCAGGAGATATAATTGATTGCACACGCGCTATTAAGTAAGCAAAAAACTTTACTAATGATCTAAGTTTAGAAACGCCTCTGCAATTACCATTAAAAAGCTTGTTACTAGCTTAGTGGAGATTGAGGATGAAATGAAACTACTTTTCCACACTGTAAGGAAGCGTCGTATCATTGTATCATATACTAGATGAAGAAAGATTTCTAGGATTGGATGATGATTATCCTCATGGTTTATAAAAGGGTAGAAGGCTGGACATCTAATTCATCATAACTACAAATTACCAGATCTACAATTCTTTTATATTATTCATAACATTTTTCAGTTAAATTGGACATAAATCAAAAATGCCATCAAAGAATATGTCGAGATGGTTGTTCGAACTAGACGAAATAAGCCCTTTACTATTTTTTTTTTGAATTGCCAAGACACATGTGATAGGTTGGAGTCACTCTCTACAATAAGATTATTGTTTAGCCCCAGTTTACTCAATATCTTCTGATCAAGTAGATAATGGAGGAAGATATAAATACGAAAATATGTGTTTTCAAACTTAATTTTTAAACGAACTTCTACAAATTCAACATCAACCGGTACGGAAGACACAAACTGAGCATATTGAAATAATGCGATAGCAATGATTAGAACTCCCCGTTGCTGCGAAAATTGGTCATATCTTTGCCCATAGATGATCTGTTCGCCTTTCGATCCAGCTAGCCCTATTGTCATCAACAAGCATACCACATATTTGTTGCATTCTGTGCGTTTTTTAGTTGGCAACATGTTGACTTCGAATATATTAAAATGACGGTTTTTATCACTTTGGGACTCATTCTTATCATCGTCAAACTCGTTCATCATAGATGGTACCATTTGCAATTTGATAGACTCGGTCTCGCTAAACGTGCTAACGTTTGTTAATGCTACGGTTGTATTTGACGTATTTCCATGCACTGTAGTTGGCGCAGATTTCATGACACGCGATTGTAATGTATCTGTAGTATAAAGGACAAATGCTCCGTTTCTGTTTCTATCTTAGCGGAAGTCTTTGCTTTTCAATCATTATCAATGGATTTTTCTCACACTTACACATGAAATTCAAACTTTTAAATAACATTTGATGAAACATACAACGTCTGATTTATTTTCTTTTATCAACTTTAGTTTATGCACCCCTAACCAAGTCTGGTGGATTTTTTTTTATTAGTTGATTTTCAATTAGAATTGTAATTAGATTTAATTCGCCACACAGTTTTTAACCCTTTAATTTCAATGGCGAACCACGTCATAGTTTCTAACTTTTTTGTATGTGCTACACGAAATAATTTAATTTTACTCCTTACAGAATTTAATACCTTGTTATTAAACTTGATAAAGACGCAGAGTTTTGTTTCTTGTTTAAAAAATGTTTTTAATGAAAAAAGAAAAGCCTGTTTAAAACCGATTGGTGTGTATAGAAAGAAAAATGAACATGACAGCAAATACATAACCACATCTAAATATAGTTTATATGAAAGGTGTATATATACATATTCTGAGAGATATTTATAATATATTCTAGCACACTCTCAATCTTTGGGTCTTGAATTTGTAAGAATATTTTTAAATTGCTTCATATCAATTGGCTTGGTACACATGTTAGCCGATTGGTAAGCAGTTCTCTATTTACTTTCGCTTTAACTAGTCGTTTGCAAACTTCGTTTTGGTCTTGAACATTATGTTCAATAATTTCTTTATCGCTTAGGCTTAGCTTTATTCCTCCCGGTTGCCTTTGTTTAATCTTTTGATTTTCATTTTGATGCCTATATAGTAGTAAGCGAGTGGCGGCATTACGTTGTGAAAATTTTTTTAGTTAGGTGTACATATAAATTGCCGCTGTTTGCAATCAGTTTGAAAAACTCTCTCTCCCATGCAGGTCTTGCAACACTTGATCCACATCTTGCAATAGCGGCAGCTACTTCCAATCCGGTAATGTAGTCATACAATTTCCTAGAAAAATTTCGATTCTTTTCACTTCGCCAAATTGCGTCATTACGATTCGCTACTTCATTACATTCAAGGGGGTTATCAGTTGTTATAGAACCAAAGCATCAATTTCATCCACAGTGTCAGAATACTGATTACCAACGTTCACAGCATATGTATTTCTAATATTCATAATATCCCGATTAAAAGAGATTCTGTGTGGAAGTATAAACAAAAGAGGATTTATAAAATCTTACGTTTCTAGCAGTCGTAATTTTCCATTCTGAGCAGATTTTGCGATATATCCGTAGTTAATATAGTTCCGCTCTTGCAAAACTTAACTTGTATACCACCAATAGCAAGCATAAAAAATTGTCGCACAATTCGCGCACGTGCAACACATTCGATGGTCACTGATCCTCCTTTACAACTCAGACCTTCTATCTCACCGTAATATATATTTGCTATAATTCTTTGGTCACTTGATCTTAGTCACAACATTAATTTCAATACTCATATCAAGTTTTTCTTTTCTTATTTGCCATATGTTTTTTTTGTTTATACGACCAGTCAATAAGGGAATGTCTCCTAACCGTGTGTTCACAATGGCGGTCAGTAAGAGTTATAGGCACGGAGAGAGGGAAAAAGGCGGGCAGTACGGCTAAAGAATAACGAGTCGCGACAGTGTGTCATAAGATATGCAGACAATATGCAGACCAAGAATAATGGATGGGAATGCTTAGAAAGTCCTTGCAAAGGACTTAATTGGTGAAAATATCTATATTATCTCTGTAGCACGCTTGCCTTGGATGCGCTTATATATATATCGAGAGTTTTAGAAACAATTGCGTTACCCGTGAACATTTAAACATTTCCCTCTATGTGTTCGAGCGCCGCTAGAAAAGATTTCCATGCGAAAAGTCCTGCCAACACATGCGACTTATACTGCAATTTTGACTGGATATAGGCAGTGCAAACGGTACGGATGTCGGCTGGAGTGAAGAATTTCTTAAACCACTTTTAAAAAGCTAATCCAAACTAAATTCATCTTTCGACACTCTGAATACATGTTCTGTCGAAAGAACATCATTTTGAATTCTCATGCCTACAATATCAAAGGTTGCCGATTCTTTTACATTGACGCCAGTAAATGAGAGCGGTTGTTTATAACTTCCTGTACGCGTAAAAAGTCAACGCAGTATTTTGGGGGCGTTAAAAGTTATAATTTATTTATTAGCTTGATCCCTTTCTTTTATTTTTGTGAAGTCCCTATTTAATGTGCTTTCATCATGCAGTGTTTATTGTGAACTTGAGTCTATCAAATGCTCGGTTCAGTTTTCGGGGAGATAACACATAAGGACCATTGGACCAATTTTTGCGAAAGCTGTATTATCTATTGCAAATTAAGTCATTGGATTTTAGTTACCCTATCACGTAGTAGAGTTGACTACATGGTTTTCATGGTCTTGGTTATTTCCGAACACATTGCAATTGGGCGGTAGTTAACAGGATTTGTGGAGTTTCACCCGCACAACTGTATGGGCCATGTGGTCTCTCGCACCAGAATCTAACTTAAAGTTAACTGTGATTTCACAATTTTTTCTTTTCATGTTATATCCTTCTTTTCTTTGCTTCAGTCATCCAGATATTTCTCTGTTTTCAGTCACTGTCTTGATTACCATATGCAATATATCGTATTTGTAGCACTTGCCATTGGATCTCTCAAAAATTTTCTTCCCACAAAATTTAGTTTTCTCTTGATTATCTTCATCGGTGTGGTGGCTTTATTTTGCTTCTTCGGATATAAATTCAAGTTTGTCCATGTTTAATATCAATTTTCTCCTTTCTATATATAGCAGTGCTATTATGAAATGAAAAGCAAAATTGGGCGAATATATTTTATGTTTCTTAATTTAAACATTATTTAATTTATATATGTTATGTAATATACACATTAATGATCTCGCTTCGGCGACTTAATCCAGCCATATGTACGGTGAATGTGTTAAACTGTTTTCTTCCTTCTGCTTGGAATCCCAATCGTGTCACTTTAAATTGACTTAAATAAGTTGGTTACATGGTGCTCCTTAAACTTTATGAAATAAAATCTAAAAAAACGGAAGAAGCTTTCTTTCTCAACAAAGAAGCCACTCAATACTCATCGGTTCGCACAAGTTGGAAAACAGAGATTCATTCATCGATTTAGGGATCGTATTTGATGAAAGATTACGTTTTGATTTGCACATTGAGCTTTCTTTAAATAAAGCTAGGTCCACGCTAGATTTCATTAAGAGCTGGTCCAAAGAGCTTAAGGATTCTTACATTACTAAAGGGCTATACAAGTGCTTAGTTAGACCAATACTTGAGTATGCTTCCGTTGTGTGGTCTCATTCCTATAGGCATTACGTAGATTCAACTGAATACTTTCGAAAGCAATTCTTGCTGTTCGCCCTTAGGACTCCCACTCACTATAAAAATTAACTGGTGTTGTTTACTGTTATCGGTTGCCAAGCTTTTGCACGTTTGCAATACCTTAGGGGTTCACTTACAACTTGGACTTGAACTGATTGTGGGTGGGCGTCTGTGCTAGTTGTGCATAGTCTTTCTTTCTCTCTTTTTTCTTCAATTCTCCTTATATACTTTCTATTAGTTTTTAATAATAATTAGTATAAGATTTACTTTGAAGAATCAATTGAGTTCGGCTGTTCATATATTTTAGCTGAGTTTCATATGTAAGTAAGTGTCCTGCTATTTTCAATTCTCGAATTAAATTTTATGATAGTAGATAAGGCGCTTTCTTCTACGGTAATTTTGAAGTTTTTCCAATTTTTTCTTATTAGCACTTGATTTACTAAACTCTTGTTGGCGAAAACCAACTCTAAAATTTTCCATATTTCTTTTGCCGTTTACTTATCACGTACATCCTTCTTCACAAATTCTTCTTTCGCAGCTTCGTCCTCCGGTAGGTTTCATCTACCAATCCAAAAGAATCCAAATGTAGTTTTTTCCCAAAGCGCCATTCATCAAATGCCACACCATTAAATTATGGAATTTCATTTAAATCTGCATCAGTCACAGAAGTTCGTTAGACTATAACATGTTATGTTTGACAAAGACGCACTGTTTTGTTTTTTTTGTTCTTAAACTGATTTAGTTAAGAAAAAGTAATAGAAAAATGTGCTGATTGATCCGTACAGAAAAAGGGAATGAGTTTGATAGCAAATTCATAGTCACATGCACACATTGTTGTTTATGTATATAAATATGCTGACAGCTATTTATAATGCGTATTCTAATAAGATACGCATGTCAACGGACATTTATAATATGCAATAACAGTTTTCTTTTACGTTGCTGTTTGCATAATTTGGCTTGTTTGTTGAGATAAATTGTAGAAGGTGTAATCGTTAAACTAGAGGTTGGCAACGTTGTTAGTTGCTGAAGAATGTGATATGTTAGAAAGTACGCTGGCATTTGGCTGATCGTTTAACCACTGGTAACCGGGATTTAGTAGAGAGTCCGAATAATCTTTATTGTCTTTTGGTTGTTCAAGAATTTGTAATTTTTTCCGGAAAAATTCTTTTTGCAATCCTGTTTCAATCTCCTTCACTTCTTCTAATTGTTGTAATTTTAATTTTCTTTTGAAAGTTGACAATCCAGAAGAATTTGCGACAGACTATGTTGGCCGAAGTGAGTCTGCTGCAGCCGTTGTGAAGTAGTTGACAAAAATCCACGGCTCATTACAAACTTTCATGTTAGTACACGGCTGACGGCACCGTAGACGACAAACTTGACGTTTTTTTGAATTATAGGTGCTTCAGGTACTCACGTTTTGAACGATGAATGACGATAAGATAGCGGGCGCAGTGATAATTGAATTTTAGCTAACAATTACATTTTTGTATTTACAATGTACGAACAGAAAACAGGGATTGATATATCCACAGCAATGTTATCTTCACACGACCACCACAAAAAAGAATTTTAATTAACGTTGGCTGAAGCTGACCCGTCCAATGTTCTCATATAAAACATTTCGTGCGAACATTTTATTTATAATCATTTATTAAACCCATTAATTGCTAAATAATAAAATTTAATGAAGAATTAAATCACTGATTAGGAACAGGGATGGGACGCTGTTTACAGCTGTTCTTTAGAACGCGCGCACGTGTCATTGATGAGTTAGTTAGTTCGGGAGAAATTAAAGGTTGCAAATTTTTGTGCCACCTACACACCACAGACGGTTACAAAAACAAATACACGTGTTTAAACCCATGTAAAGACCAACGGACAGACGAAACCTACGCACTGAACGGGCTGCTCTTACGCTCATTATATAAAAATCTGAGCATATCTTTTTATATGTTTAGGGAAACATGTAAAAAAAAGGAATTTACCAATAGTATTAGAAAAAAAATTTTTATTTAAATATTGTCTTGAAGATAAAAATCAGAAGCATTAGTATTAAGAATAAAGAAAAAGAAAAAAATAAATACACTTTAGGACTTACTTACTTACTTAAGATATGATGAATATAGAGTATCGAAGAAGCCCAGCTGACATGCTAATGACATTTAATACACTGATGGTTATGTTTGGTGATCATTATTCGAGGTTGTTACTATAGTTGAACGTTTAAGTTACTTATTTTCCAAAATATAGTACTAATTCTCCTTTGACAAAGCTGAAATTTTATGACAAAAACAAAACTAAGTTTGTAGCTATTATGCCTTATCGAGTAGTAAGTGTTTTCGGCGTTTTGATAGTTTAAGTAAATTCCCTACGCATACGCACTTATGCGGATTTATATGCATGAAATCAGAATTTATTTCAAAGAAAATAATCATCGGATTTCAATATTTTTATACTAATATTTTTTTTACAGTACCAATTTTCTACTGATTCGAAATAGGTTCTTCTCCAACTGTTAACCGATAGTGTATTAACTCTTATCGTTACTTTCCTCAATGCATTTCTTCTCTATGTCAACCCGTAAATGTAATTTTTAACATATCAGGAGGAGTTTCTTTAACTCAAGTATGCAGTATTTTAAGGAACAAAGCAATAATAAATAACTCTCAGGCAGAATTAGGGTATGAATTATACATGTTCGTTTACAAACACTATATACACACTTACAGTACCATATTATTAGTCATATTTAATCATATAATATACCGTGTGACATAACACTTTCGCTTTGCAACATTTTTAAGTGCGTTTGACTTTTTCTTAATTATCTTTACGAATGAATTTTGATACATTAAATGTGGTTCATTTTCACCACATAATTACATTTATTTGTAAAGCATGCCAATCTCTCAGGCCGGCCAATTATTTTGTTAGTCGTCATTTATCGCTTAATTTACCAACTCTACCTTCAACAATGCTACAGGATTGTGTTTTTAACTAAGTTTACAATCGAAAGTCAAATGTTACACGATCATCGATAATTCAATATGTAATTTTAGCGATTAGGCGATGGCGGCAACAACTATTAAGCTCATCACCAAAGGTTGATGAGTATATTCATTTGGGTAGAACGGTTACGCCCAGGAGTAAATTTCAGAAAATATATACCCTCTTGATCTGCACCAAATTCATATTCAGCTTAAGCATGTCTGTCTGTCCGTCGGGTTGTCTGTCCGCCTACTTAATGACTGTCCTGGTCGTAAACACGAAGCTAACAGAAGAAACAGAAACATTGCAGAAACATTGAAAGCGTTTGTACGTATTGAAAATGAGTTAAATTGGTCGGAGGACGCGCCTACATTATCATGTAAACTGAGAACAGCTCTTCTTTTTAAAAGAACTACAGCAGATAAATCTACAACAATTTGAACGTACGTTCTGTGTGCGATGCTGTAGTACCACTACCACAACAGAAAATATCGACCGGGTCAACAGAAATTTACAGTTTGTCATAATTTCATTTTTTTCTAAACTTTTACAACGCACAGAAGCAAGGATCAAAAACACCATAAAGTATATAAATTATTTGCCAGTTTTAAATTTGGAATGCACGTTAGCATGTCCATCCGTTCAACTGCCCATCTATTCGTTTGCGCCACTGCGTAGAGTCTGTGCTAAACATTCTACCGTTCATAACAATTAAGATATCGCGTACAAACTTCCAATTCGAATTTGAAAACGACACAAACTTTTCAAAAAGCACGCCTACAACGTCCACGCGTCCATCTAACAAAAACTGTGAACACCTTTGGTTTCCGCGTTTTGTTTTTCTTGTTAATCATAAAGTACATCACATATACCATATAAATTTCTACTTTTATTCTAAAATTATAATAAAGCAACCGAATCCACCCAATAATATAGTGTTTGAAAATGTAGTCCTCTTCTTTTTTTTAGGATCACGGTGATGAGTATAAAAGATTTGGGCGCCACCGAACATAATTTTCTTAATTGTTATTATTATTACAACACCTAATTCTGTTTCCGTATAAAAAAATATATTGGCTAAATGGAAAAATAATAGATTGGTTCTAGATGTAAAAAAGCAGCTGACAAGTACAATAAATAATAATAAAAAATTCTTGCTAAAGTTCACTTAAGAATTTATTTCACGCTTACACATTTTAATTCATTAATATTTGAAAAATTAAACTAATTGCGTAAAAAATACATTACGTGTTCACTCTATGCATAATTCTGAAAATTGTATTCACATACGCATGTAATCGATATAATCCAACTAAATTGTGAAAAATATAACGCGAATTTACAAGAAATATTTGTGAGGAATGGAATGTAAAAATTCTTAGAAACATCAAACAAAAAAAAATTCACCAGAAGAATTCATAAAAAAAATTGATAAAAAATATTTAAATAATATTGAAAATCGTGTTAAAAGAAAACAATTCGTGTAAAAAGAGTGTCCTTTTTTAATTCGTGTAAAAAGAGAATTAGGTGTAATTGTATTATTATTATTATTGTAACATAATTCATTCTTTTATGATTTTACGTTATTTATTCCTTTTGAAATTAAGTTCGCACCGCTGAATTATTAATAATAATGATTTTTACGTTAGTAGAGGTTTTATTTACAACATTACGCGATCTATTTACAAATTATTTACAGGCACTTATATTTACAACGCTTTAACTATCGTTCTGATCTTGTCCGTACGAATATTGCAATTCAAATCTGTTGACTCGACTCTCACGACCTACTTTTCGACTCTTTTGTGACTCGTTTACGACTGACTCGACTGATTTTTCCTTCCGCCAATATTCTTTTAAATCCGCTTTCACAAGCAAATTAGCATTATCTTAATTCATCGCGGCATTTTAATCCGTTAACCTGTCAATCTGGTGTCCCTTACATTTCTGTCAATTGTTGTTAATCTTTTCGGCAGGCACCAGGTACATGATGCAGAGAATATGCCATGAATGCGCGTTTGGTTTTCCTCTTCTTTGGAATTTACATTCTTAGAAAACGGATTAGTTTTCATCACAACTGAAATAATTAAATATGGCATTTTCGTAACATTATTATTATGCTACATGCAATCTTTTACTTTTGTATTTCCCAATTCAATTATAAAAATTTTAAATTCTTCTATATTCGTCTAGAGTGAAAAACATGTATGTACGACACACTAGTATAAAAAATATAAACTGCTATGATTTAAAATAGTTTTGGTGTAATTGAGAGGATGCCATGGTATGAGCATGCAGGATTGTCATGTTATAAGCAAATAAAGAGGCTACGTCATAAAACCGGGGTGAAATTGGTGACATGAGATAAGCGTCAGGATCACCATGTTAACAATGAATAAAAATGAAACATAAAATATAACTGATTTTCGGAATTATTTAGTGTCTTCATCCAACCATTCGCGCATTGCGCAAGTTAAGTTTCGTGAATTTTCGCGGTGTACTTCGTTTTGAGGGTTAATAATTATTCCGAAGTAAATCAAAGTTATTAAAAATACGCTTTGACTGAATCCAATTGAGTGCTCTTATTCTGATTGCAACTGAATTGATAGAATTATTTTTATGTCCAAAGTATATCTTATATACTAAAATATAATTATAACTAACGCTTACGTTACTAATAATTCAAATTAGGCCAAATAAAATAAGTGTTTATAATTATAACAAAATATGTAAATGCCTACGCTAATAACAAAAAATATCTGCTTATGCTAATATAAACTAAGTCATTAGAATTGCGTTCAAAATAAATACGCTTAGCAAGATTAGTTATATTAAAGATAAGTGGGTACGTTGAATAATAAGTGCATTACGAAACTATCTATAGTAGTTATCTCTACATTCCGCACTAGCAACTTCAATAATTTTGCTTAATATTTTAATCGTGTTGTAAAAGCACTGATTGTAGCTAATTTTCCAGCATTTCCTCAAAAATTTTCGTTTAAACTATGTTAGCTCTTTTATTTACCTAATTTTACCTAATTTGGGCTTACAGTTATCGGTTATCGGGTCGTTGTATTGAGTGAGTTTATGGCAATTGATATAGTAAGCATTTTTATTACTATTAAGTGAAAAATTTCGTGATCATAAAGTTGCTGTGGAGTACCCTCTTCAAAAGGAAACTCAAATAGAATATTATTGCGAACTGCAAATATTTGATATAATTAATAAAGATAAAAAGATCTCATTTCATTAAGAACGGAAATTCCAAAATGTTGGCAAAAGCAAATAATTAATCTCGAATCTTTTCTCTTCTGGTACCATAAAATAATTTATTTGGATTATTATTTTGCTTATTTATTTACTTTCTTCTTGTACTTTTCGTTCATTTGCTTAAATATTGTTATTAACAAACTAATGATATCACAAAGGTTTCGTTGCTTATGTCTCGACTGAAACACTTTTCTCGATTCGAAAGCAATCGTACTGCACAAACTCTCAAAAGCATTCTATCGGAAACGCTGTCGAAACGAGTACGTACACGATATTGAGTCGCGAAATCTGACCCCAAGATTTGTCACCACGTTGTCAGCATTATAAGAGGCAAAGACCTGAAACTGTTACATATCATCATATATGAAAACAGGAACATTACATTTTTGCGATGTATGTCTATGTATGTTATTGCAAACACTCCTTTATTAATTATTTTGTAAATGCCCATTTTGAATATAGTTATTACACCATTTACGTATTCCTGGGTTATTTCCCGCCGAGTAAAGAATTGTACTTGCTCACAATTCTGGTTGTGATAGCATAAAACGCGACGAAACGCATGAATTTTCAGACTCTCTCAGACCTTACTTTGATAGGCAGTAATTCTAAGAGCGAAAGCTTTGTAAATATCAATTTAGAATCCTAAATAAAGAGCGATTAATATATGGGTGAGTAACGTGGACTCTGGACGAGACAAGCTTCACTTGTGCAGTAATAAGGAGTTAAATTAGCATGGTACAGATGTAAAGATACAAACGGATCTAAATTTAATTCCTAAGGACAAAAAGCAAGAGTTGCTTCCGAACTACTTATTCTTCATAACATCTATAGTAAGGAGGCCACACAACAGAGACACATTCAGGTATTGGTCTCATGAAGTATAGTCTTCTTGTAGCGCACCTATCCTTCAGCTCCTTGGGCTGACGAGATATCTATTTTCATATATGTGAAAGCTACTTTTCCAGCACAAAGAGAAAATACCTATTGTCAGAGAAGGATGAGAAACCTTTGGTAGGTGATCAGAACACGATTTGGGTGCAAGGCATCGAGCACTGGTGCACAACGATATTTAATGACCTTGTAAGAGATATTCTTAGATGACGAAGCGTAAACGAGATCGAATCTATGCTTTGATATGGGTAATTATTAGTTGTAGCAGAATCAGAGGTAGAAAAATTTCATCGGAAATATGTAGAAAAGAGATTCGAGGTTACAGTATCGTCAGTGGTGTCGGAGCCATTAAAAACGATGGAGGAAGAATATATGGAAACCCTTCTTTTTGAGTTAAGCTATTTATAAAAGTATTAAGGATCAATAAGCAGAGCGCCTGTCTTGCAGTAGAGTAGACGTAATGTTCATACGCAAATGCATTTTTCATATATTTTTTAAAAAGTTTGTTACTGCTGCGATTGTAGTATCTAACTACTTTGTTAAACAGCAATAGGGAGGTGGTTCGAGGGGAGGATTGCCTAGTTGGATTAGATGCTGAAATACTTACTTTGTATGCATTATAAAACGAAGATATTAGGTTTTCGATATTCCTACCAGAAAAATCAGACATAATGAATAAATCAGATTGTATATTTGAGCAAGTGGAATATACCAAGTTAGACTGATTCCAAATGTTATCCCGCTTGTAATAAATGACAGCAAAATTTCAAAGTTATTTTGTAGCAATCGAAAAATAACCTGATGAAATAACACATTATAAAACTTTATAAAAACTAAAAGAAATTATTATAAAATTATTAGTGGTGAAACATCTTATGTACAACTGATTTACATCAATTCGGAGCCTTGGTCCATATATAGTGAAATCCAATTCGCAACCAAAATTTCTGGTGATAACGCAAAATATAATTGCATAATTTTTGATCTACCAGCAAATGTCCTCGCTACCACTGTAGATATCATTCAGCATCCACCCTCTAACAACAAATATGACACGGGTAAGTCACCACTTATTGAACATTTCTCACTTAGTAAAGAAGTTAAATTGGACACGACGCCAAGTGACTCTGAGATTGGAGATCTCAAGCCTTCTAAGCTTTATAAGTCTTTAGTACAATCAGCCGGTAATAGTGTTGACTCAGATTTGTTCAAAAAAATTTGCTTAAGTAGGCTATCCAAGAATTTAAACCTTGATGGCCCTGGCAGGTTCAGGATATACCGGGCTTATTCCGCTTAGCCTACAACATTTGTGAGAAAAATACTGTAGTATTACCTTTCCATCTTACTTCATTTTTTCATTCATGCATTTCTTTCATTTTTCTATACTTAATTTCTGATCTAATGAAATTATACAATTTTCATTTTATTATTACTTTATACTATCGTAGGTATTATTTTTAATATTATTTTCCCTACATTAAGAGGCATTCAAATAATAAACAGCAAGAAGAGAACAACAGTCAGACTAAAGCTGAAGCCTATGATTCTTTAATTTCTAGACTTTACAATTTTACCATTACCAGGTACTTCGCGATTTTCGCGAAACCTAATTTTCGCGTTACGCGAATATCCAAGTTGAAATTTACAACATAAATTTAAAACTGGTGAATTCCCAATTGCATTCTGTTCACTAAGGTACAGTGGAAAAATAGACTCCATTAAGGAAGTTATAATCCTGTATTCTAGGCCATCCACCGATCGCCTCGAAAGGACAGTTGGAAACTTATTTCTACCTACTCGAGATATCCATGAAAACTTTACGAAACTTTAAGGTGACATAGCGGAGCTTAAGAGATGTTTGCACTATACAGGAGTTATTGTAGAGGTAGACGAAGACGATCCCGAGATACCATTACCATTACAGATACGGCAGTAAACCATCGAAATGGCGAACAACTTCCTTAGATTTTATCTTCCACGTGTATGATAAAGACAACAAAATTCTCTATTTAATAGACAGCGACGTAGAAACCTCGGTTGCGGCCTCAGCTAACTCAAAAATTTGAAAAGAAATTTAAAATTAATTTTGACGGCCGCATAAAGCACATTTGTAACCACTTATAGAGAAAATGATCATTGTAAATTTATGCCTTAGCAGCTGCCATTTATTTTCACAATTGTCAATTTTGTCAATTCTATCAGAGGGGCAGATGTTTTTAACTAATATGGAAATTTAGTGGATTTAAAAAATAAATCGCTCGTATATCCACTAATTCATTTAAAAATTCACGCGATTTCACGCCAAAACTCGCCTATTCTTGTAAAAAAAATTTTTTTATTATAATTTTTTCAGATTTACCTTAAAATACTTTACAATTATTATTCTGTACTTGTTATTTGTTTAAGTAGGGGGCTTTAAAAAGAAGTATTAGACGCATTTGTTCTCTTGGTGGCAAGAAAAGAAAAAGAACGTTTCCTGCTTACTAAGTATGACGAGTCAACGATATTTCCAATCAGTAATCGAAATGTTAAGGCTTACCAAAAACGGCAACATTCCTTCCTCCGCTTGCAATTCTTTGCCGGCATCCAATATAGCCACTTTCGCTGTAAGGTTTTCTAAAATACCGGTAGTGGTCTTTACAGTTACTCTTCGCGCCTGTCCTTTCTTGGGCTTTGTCACCTCAGTTATAATGTCTTTCCGGCATGTATGTCTGAGCCGATTTTCGTCGACAATCATGACAATATTACCCACTTTTGCGAGAGGTCGTTTAAAGAAACATTCATTAGGCAAGTAAGAACAACTCCCTGCCTTTTCTGCCTGCTCCTTCTCACTGCGACCGTGAATGGACCAAAACAGTCTATGCCGATATATGTGAATGGATACTGAAAACTAGCAAGTCCAGCATTGATGGCATTTGTGGAATAGTCGGTGTTGCTACATTATTCTCACAACGTTGACATTCCTCGCGTACTTTTTTGCGTAATATATGTGGTGCGATTGTTAATGATAATTCTTACTAACGTTATATGGTTGTTACACGTTTTTTGCAACGCGTCGTTTCCGCTCTTCAATATGCGCGTAATAGATCGTCTTGATCAAGAGATCTAATAAACTCTCATATAAAGCTAAGTTTGTTAATGCTTTCAACACGCTTGAGTTGATTGATTTCGTCGCCATATTGAGCTTGTTTAATAAGAAATAGCTTTGGCTTATTTATCATTTCATAGGAAACAGTTTCTGATAGTCTCTCATGTTTGAGAGTAACTTCTATGCACATTAGATGCAGCATAAAAGTGACAGTTGCGCGACGTAATCTCTTCCAATAAGAAAAATATTTATCGTTAGCTGCACAATTTGGTTTGGAAGGAATAGGATGACGTAATTCTTCTTCGTTCGTAGTACCGTAGTCATTATATCTTCAACACTAAGTCAGCAGGATTTTGTTTTGAAGGTACCCAACTTCGTTAGCTAAAGTTTTTAGTCTCATAAATTTATTCAACACGGAACATAAAAAATTGTTTAAGTTCCCTTGGGTCTACAGCGAGTCATTTCAGCACTGTTCTGGAATCTGTCAACCATGTCGTGCGCCCTGGATTGATTCAATTCAAGGCGAACGCCCACGACCGCTGCCTACAACTCCATCTTTGACATAGAAACAGGTTTTAGGGGAGCTACCATAAGGTTAGCTGCTGCTGTAGAAATCGCAATCTTTTCATTAGACATTATTGTCAATTTCCATCATTGAAAAAAACAAAAATACTAAAAACATTAAAAGAGATCTTTTATTATTAAAAAATATTTCGTGAATTATCTCTAAAGTATTTAGCCATACCGCTACAAATGATTTACCACTATTTCCGGGCGAAGCAAAGATCTACGAGACCGCCATTGTAATTTGGAATGTAATTGTATTGAAGATCGTTTCGATCAAATAATTCATTGAAAAGTACGCTAGATCTATCAGATGTTGAAGTGGGACCATACAGCCTGAAATATGATTGTAGCACTAAATGACTTGCTGTAAATAAAGTTTCCCAACACTATGAGCACAGCGTTTCAGCCACGTCCCAAATAAGCGCAGGATGTTTCTTATATGTAGAAATATCTTCGTTTGGAAGAATATACGAACACAAGTTACATAAAAATGTTAATTATGCTATGGTGGATTAAGTTTTCTTAATAATACCATCGATATCAGTATCAAATAATAGGACTTGGGTACTTGGGAGTAAAAGGTGACGGATTACAACGCCAGAAGACAGCATATTAATTATGGCGGACGTTGTAATAGTGTGCCTATGTGGTAGTAGTGTAGTGGTAGTATGTAGTGTAGGCACTGTAGTAAAAAAAAAAATAAATAAAAAATAAAAAAAGAAAAGTAGTTTTTGTTTGTCAGAGAAAAAAAAGAAAATTTGAGTTTTCCTGAGGAATGAAAAAAGAAAAATTGGGGAGTTGAAGCAATTGAGTTTCGGAACGAACAGCTGTGCATTAAGTTTCTGCGCAAGACTGTTGACTATGTTTCGTATCGTCTTTCTTCCACTTAAAAAGTTTTCTTTTTCTAGTTTAACAAGAATTGTTAAGCTTTGCTTAAGTCGCTATTCTTTTTGGTTTAGCCAATTATGGGAGAAGTGATCGACAAAATATACATAGTAAATAATATTAAAATATTACAAATTTATTGGCGTTTCTTTTCATATTATAAATTATTTTCTTGGCTAATTTTTCACTTTATGTGATTTTTAAATTACATATTAAAAATAGCATTTTATAATTAATTTGTGTTGACTATTTCCAATATTCAATGGTTATGAATACAGCTGAGCTACCAAAGATAATGCATGTGAACTGGTGCGTTTCGTTGTGTACCATCACGAAATTGCGCAAACCTACGACCAAAGCTGTGCTCCGAGATGCGAGAAATTAAATAAATCGTGGAATGAACCAACAAGTATAGTTAAGAAACGCAAGTAACTACACATACGTGAAAGGGTTTAACTTTTTTTTTTATTAGAGGCGGCTGACAAAATAAACACCATGAACAAAAGGCGCCATCTACCATCGCAATAAACGACATACGGTAATGAAAAATGCTTCCAAAAGGAACTTTTGCAGTTAATAAAGGACAAAATCAACTGGTAAGGAAGAAAATCGGAGAAGGCAAGTCGTTCACGGCCCTGCTAGGACTAAAGGGGGAAAAGAATGATCTTCTTCTAATAAGTCGAATACTCGTAACAATCTAAATTGGATTCGTAGATATCATTAACGTTTTCCCAGCAGAGCCTGGAATGCAAACGAGCGAATAGTTTAAATTTAAATATTGAACCGTAGTGTAAAAAATTCTTTTGTAGTTCTTCTAGTATCTGTAGACAGAAGACATCTGTTTTAGGTGTAGGAGAGACGTTGGTTGAAGTTCACACATAAAAAATCTTATTTTAGGTGGAAGCTGATATTTCAAGAAAATATTGCTTAAGGTCGCTGATTTAAAATTAAGCCATACGTTGTTTTAATGAATTTATCTCTTTTATTTCCAAAAAGCCAAGAGTTTTCATTACAGATTGCGAGAATACACTTAATCAATCAGCTTTTTATATTATGGTAACACTAGAATTTGACTTTATGGAAAGCTTAGGTGAAGTGTAAATTGCGTTCTAATAAGCTAGGAGAGCACCCGGCCTGAAAAAAACAACACTAAATTTTGGAAACATATATTTGTTTTCCAACATAGTCCTCTCTTAACTCGAGGCAACTTTCTCGCCGATGTTTTGAAAACGAATCCAGGTGCGTCCTAAAAAGCTGAATTGATTTTTCCGTTTCAGCCCATTGTTTTGAGTGCTTAAGGTGTTAAGTGATTAAAGCATGTTTCTGGTATGGTTATCAAACGACACAAAGACTCTGTGTTTTTATGTGTAATACCGCCAAGTATTTGAAAGAAAGATTCTCAGAAAGCTGGGTCAGCCCCATTTTAAGCAACGGCTGCATCTTTAGCCTAGCTTTCTAACCTCTCTAATTGGAATTTTGTAACAAGCCTTTTCGAATTTATTTGAACGATCTTGTCTAATAGATTAAATTTCTTCAATTAAATGATTACAAGAACTTTATGTAAAAGAGCAAAACTTATGAAAATAGTGCTTATGCTTAGCATTAAAATTACCGAGTTCGTCAGCTTTTGAGCTTTAAAACTACGCTTATAAAGAATTGTAATCAACGTAAGGTGAGGAGACAGGATTGCCATGTAATGATATTTAATATTACGTTGTATTAAGATATAATGAGCTGGGCTCTTTAAAAGCTTTAGGCTATTTAGAGCACTCACTTTACGAAGAGAAGTATGAGTACAGGGGTTATAGCTTTAAGGTTCAGTTATACTAAGTTATTCTTAGCAACACTATAGGTCCTGGGACGGCTTTTTCCACCAAGACTATTGCTTCTTATCGCCAAGGTTAATCTAGGAAGAAGCAACCTGAACCAGCGGCTTAAAAGTTGATGTAAGCGCTTAAAACAGTGGTGCACTATTTCCATTTTCGGGGTGAGACTTCAACTTTGCCAACTTCCTACGAGACTTTGTAGGATAGGCAAACCATACGGATTTACAGGTATGCATACAAATAAAACACAAGAAAAAATAAACAATACGTAAGGAGAAATAACAACAATTTATTTTGCATGTAGAGATTATTTATCTAATTTATGTTTACTTCGTACTAGTCTAAATATTTTTTATGTTATAAGTTTTAAGTACTCTGTATTATTTTATAAGCAATGAAAATCAAGTAATAACGGCGATTTATATCCAACTTTACATATATATTATATGTATTACATTTATATATCTATATATATGTTATATATATCAAATCAAAACATTTATCCAATTCTTCTGCTTTTATTAAGTTTGCCTCCATGTCCTTACTTCTACTTCCTTTTCTTCATTGTTCATTTTATTAATCAATCAGATATTTAATTTTTTTATCATTTTTTTTCATATAAATGTTTTTTACGTTTATGTTGATTTCTTTAGTCGCATGTTTTTGTACATATTTACATCGATATCCTTATTTTTTTCTTATAAAATAATAAAGTAAGGCGGTTTCTAATGAGAAATGCCCCTCGGCCTTATTAACCCGAGAAACGAAATGTCGCATCATTTTTTTAATCCCTAAATGTGCGACTCATTTTTGTTTCTTTTTTATCTTTCTATTATTTTGTAGACACATTGTAACAAGTTATATACCTTTGTTCCAATCAGTCCTCTAAAAGACATAGATGCTAACTGCGCATAATTTAGGGCAACCTTGCGGTGCCGCTGCTCACCGACATTTCTAGGACGGTTACAACTAATAATTTGCACGTACTTGCTCCTTAATTGAATACCGGACGGACGAAAGCCTAACTAATGGAATGGAGAACCTCGTCCCTGGTTGTGAGTTCTTTACTAACCCGTCCTATTGGTCTCCCTATAGCCCATCGGTAAGTTGGTAGGGGACCCCGAGGTTTTGTCCGAAGACCCCTTTAAAGTCTAATTTTGTCTCGTAGTAATAATAAAAAGCCATTTAATTTACATCACGTAAATAACAAATTTTTAATCCAGTTTATTTATAAACGATTTAGAAAATTTACATATACAGTAACTTGGCTGTATGGTATTACTAATAAACGAAAGTGAATATATCCATATAATGTCTTAATAAATACCTGTAACATATATATATAAACAGAAAAAAAAATTAAAGAAAAAAATGAACTGTAATCAGTGCAACGCAATAAGGCAATAATTCTTTTCATTAATACTGAAGCTAAATACCTAGTAAAACTGACGATCGTTGAGTATGATGCTGAAGATGATGAATGTATTGCTGTTACAATCGGGGTAATGTAATAAAATGACATTAATTCCGTGTATACAGATGTAGTTTTATAAATGAAGTTGAATGTAGTTGAATAAATGAAATAATGTTATACATATTTGTAGTCAAAGGATTTGATTTTCATCAATTTCTGAGTTTTTGTTAGCTTAGTTTGTTAGAAAATTTAACTCAAACTAAATCGCTTTTCTACATATATGCAAAACTACCACGGGACTCTACCTCTAACTTAGGCTTCATAACACAAACAAAAAAAACTTACCGAACAGGTAGATCATAAGCCGTGGATCATTTTATATTCTGTCCTATCTTTGGCCTCCTGCAGCCTACGATCCGCACTGGGAGACCCCGAAGTTGGGTTCAATGAGTCCTCTAGTCTAATTTACTTTCAAAATATAACTAAGAACTTTAGTAAACTTTTTAGTTTTCTTCTATTTTTAATCCAATTTAATTCATGTCGATTTTCGATGAATCACAAGAAAATGTTAATGTCTATCTTAATAATTAGGGTCAGCGTAGTTGCAACTGCACGTATATGCAAATATATATATTAATACAAATATTAATATAAATGTATATATTAATTAGAATTATAAACATGCATAATATACATCGAACAATGAAGACAATAAGATAACCTGACATAATAGTGGTGTACGACGGAATATGCTGTTAAAATGCTATGGTGGACAAAGATGGTGTATATAACTGAAGATTTTTCGATATTGATGTCACGAAGCTCTAGATAAATGGAGATGTCGCGAAGCTGTAGATGTTGTATATATTTTTTTATTATTAGGTGTATGTATATAGATATGTAATTGCTCATCACTTTACGTGGTTACAAGATGTGTTTATAACAAAAGAATTGCAAGAGGCAGTCTATTATACCATTATACCATTGCACACTGTAAGGAAGCGTTTTGCTTCCTTACTAAAAAAATAAATCCGTCCGTGTAAATATCTACCCTTAGACCCTAATAACAGTCAGTCTGAATTTCCCCTCCGCCCTAGGAAATAAATACCCTTACGTGTCTGCTCTCCTTACCTCAACATATCATCCTACTCCCGCACAAATTATTATTAATAAACACAAGAAAATATGTAAATAAATATATACATAAGTAGGATAATATAAACCATATATATAAGTCTTTACATTGCCCAACAAGAAAAGGTATACATAAGTAGGATACATTTGAACCATATACATAAATCTTTACATTGCTCGAGAAGAAAATGTATACATAAGTAGGGCATATAAACATTAGAGAAACAAGTTATAATCCGTTAAGCAACATGCCAATAACTCACCCTTAATTATCAATAAGCTATTGAATCACTCACATTTTGCAAAAACACAAACGCAACGGCTTTGCGGTTTCGCAAAAAAGAAAAAAAACCATACTTAACGGTTTAGCAAATCATACGATTCGGTACCTAGATCAAAGATGTTGATAACAACAAAACAGGCATAAGGATAGGCAAGCAAACAGTACATGTCGATATGATACGCATCATATAAAAACATGCTTAACGGTTCTGCGGCTTATAAAATCATTCGATTTGATACCTAAGCCAGCACTAACGATAAACTCATACAGTTCGGTACTTAAGGTAGTATTAGTGGATGCAAGCAAACATACGCGACTAAGCATAAGTTAGGCGTACAAGCAAACGTTTGTGAAGAAAAAGGAGAGCGTATAAAAGTATGTATACATACATTAGTATTAACAATAAGCTATACATAAGGATAGCATGATAACACTTATAGAAGAAAAGCTGATATGATAACATGGTTGCAGGCAAGCATGTTTGATCAGACCTCAGCTAGCATACGTAATAATAGATAGCATAAGAATATTGTGACAACACAAATACAAGTAAGTGTTGAGGTTGGAACACCAATACAGCCAATATGTAACGGGACAGCAATGGTGATCGCGACTATAAAAGAGCGCGTCGCAGCACACTCAGTCTTTCAGTCGTCTTACAGCAGCCAAAAGGCAAGTGAATACGGACTACATTATCAGTTGACTTTACTGCTAGTTTAATTTTCTTTTTTTGACTTAACCGGATAGGAGATGGCAGGTTTGGCTTAGCCGTCATCCCTGAATGACTGAAATGATTGTTGATCTTTACGGATAGGGGATGACAGGCTTGGCCTAGCCGTCATCCCTGAATGACTAACATTAACCTCTACGGATAGGGGATGGCAGGTTTGACTTAGCCGTCATCCCTGAAGGACTTATGGTTACCTTCTCTTACAACGTGAAACGATTAGGGACGGACAAGCGGCTCTGTAGGCCAAGGCTGACTGCTGTAACACTCGCGACGTGTTCCATTTATTTTCAGAAGATCTCGCGATACGGAAAACGCGGAAAGAAAATAATAATCGATATAATACGAATATAATAATAATACGAAACGAAGAAAAAAAAAACATTAATAGGAAAAAAGCGAAAGTCGGGTCACCAAGCTGGTTTTTTTTTATACGCTAATCTCTTTCAAGAAAAATCGCTAATAAATAATAAAATAAACTTTCCAACTATTAATCGCCAATTCGGAGGTCCAAGTTTTCTTTTAATATATATTTCTTGGAAGGAGTCCTGGTAGAGCCCTGAGCTTACCCTGGCCAAGAAGACTCGTTACAACACTTAATTTTGGATGAGCGTAGAGATTAATGTTAGCGTTCATTTATAATTACTTATGTTTTATATTTTCAGCATATTTTCTTTTTTATTATACGAAATTCTTACAAATAAAATTACAGTGTTTTTTTTTACACTTCTTGAATGTATGACTGCACTTTTTAGCTATTTTTAAATTTTCCATGTGGTTTGTAATTTATTTCTTTAATATGTGTTTCAAATTTTTGCTTATTTTCTCTCAAACCCACTAGTTGTTCACTTGCTATAGTTTGGTTACCGTCCACTCATACGATTAACGATATTTGCTAACTTTTGGCGCTGATTGCCAGCAAATTTGCTAACATGATTCGAATTCCTTGGCGATTGTCACCTGCATACATGATTAGTCATCAGTCTTGTTACTTTCATCAAAAGCTTTGTTATATTTACATGCAGCTAAGTTACTCTCTGTGTTACAAATTAATTTAGTTCTCCTCCAAGTTGCAACAGAACTAAACTATTCTAAGATAAAAAACAGCTCAAATGAATCCGTTACCTTCTAAGCTGAGACAAACCACTGAGTAGTCTAGTCTATTGCTGGACTTATGAAGATACCTTTACAGATTAAATAAGAATTATACGAGTCGAAAAGCACGGAAATTCCGATACACACGAATCACGTTAATATTTTTGTTTGTAAACTGTCGCGGTTTTCCTCTAGCCCATGCAGGTTTTTTCTTTCTTCTCTCGTATTAAAGTAAACTTTTTTCTACAAGCTCCCAAGCGAGTTCTGTATATTGTAATTATAACCCTGTGATGTTGTCAACTCCATAACGAGTGTCTGAAAATATGTACACCATAACCCTATTAATATCCATCCGAAAAATTAAATTATGTAAAAACAGAGTTGGTTATACTTAATAAATACATTTCTTGGGATGAGCCGCTAGAAAGCCGTAAGACATATTTCAGCTATAAGCAGACCGTGAAAAACCTTTCAGCTTTAGACACGCTTACGTCGGTGCTCCGTGATCACAAAAGGTGGGAATATGCATAGAGAAGCAATTGATCATACACGTTTGTAAGAAACAATTTAGGACGAATTTAACGATTCTATTATATTACTTTTCTCCGTTTATAAAAGTACGAGTTTCTTAATTCAATAACAGAAGAAGAATTTATTTATTGTCAGGTATCCCAATTATTACTATACAATACTTATAACACATTAACAGGGTTATCGCCTTCACAAACTTTTCTTATACTATCACTAACTGGCACAATACCGACCCCTAATTCAATTAACTTGAAACGAATAAGTTTGTGGTTTTGGATTAATTCGCTCTCTTTTGCCATGTAGCTCCATGGGTGAATCATCTATTTGCTTAACGATTCTCGCTTACTTTAATCTGTGAACTGATATGGTTGCTTGTTATTTATTTTAATTGTAAATGTTTCCCTTTAATAAGTTTGTAAGGTCTAATATAGGGCTGTTGTAGAAAGTGTAAAACACAATAGTTCTTTAAAAACACTTAGAAACATGTTCTGATGTCTTGGGGAAACTTATCAATTTGTGTGGCCATATTGTGCAAGTTTGTATGTTTTGTATATTCTCGCTAAATGTTTCTGCCCGGCCGTCATTTGCCGAGTAAGTCTTTTCAGATATAATTCGACAGGTACGTAACATGTGTCAACACTTACTGCTGGATTGCTTCAAGTACCACTAGTGAAAAACATCTATCCTTTTCGTACCAGCGTGATATTTAATAGCACTTTCCAAAGTTTAATATCATCTCTCAATTTAATCGTTACTTTGAGGATGATAAGATGGTGTATATTTGACCTTGGAGCCAAGCACTTTGCGAGTTGTTGGAATAAATAGGACTCGAATTGTCTGCCTTGGGATGGTACACCAACTCAACCATGAAGCAACTGGGTCACCAATAATAATTATAACATATGTCAAATTTTTTTCCTTAAAAATTTATATCAAGAAATCCCATTAATCGGGCGCCACGTTAGGTTCTAAATTTGTGCAACATGCAATTCTTATTAAAAGTTTAAATGAACAATACCTTGATTTCATGTTTGAATTTCTGAATATCACCTTTTTGAACAACGGAAATAATAAAGAAATTAAATTCCCTACGTCTTTTGTCAAAAGTTCATAACGAATAAACGCACGTGTCATAGTAAGTCATAGTAGTTCGGCAATAATGGGAGATTTTATTTTAAATCCAGCGAACACTTCACAGACAGTTACATAAAAGAAATGTATGCGCAGAAACCCTGAAGGAGGCAGAGCGACGGACGAAACTCCCTTACCGGACGGAGTGATATTATTTATTTGTTTATTCCACTAATAGACGAAACTCGACTAAAACAAATGTCGAGTTCAATTGACTCTTAAAGTAAATCTTAAATCAATTAATATTAAAACTTAGTATAAGTATAGTAAACAAATAAGAAGAAAAAAAGAAAAAAAGCATGTACACAACTAGCACAGAGCCACACCCACAACCGGTACAGGACCAAATTGCAAATGAACCCCTAAGCCATTAAACATGCATAAGCTTGGCAATCAATAATAATTAACAACAATTAATTTTCGAATCGTAATGACTTGTTAGGGTTAAAAGCTAGTTACAGTACGACATTGGTAAATCACGTGTATTAAGCAATACGGGTTTAATGGGTTTTAAAGAGTCCGATAATTAGAATAAGTGATAGACGTCACTTAGGTTCTTCAAACAGCTCTGAGTGAGTTAAACAGCTTATAATTATATTTACATTGACTAAGTTTAACCAAGCCTTTATTATTATGCCTTAGGATATTCTGCACACTAACTTACATCCTGTCTTCTTTGGACCATAATTTTATGTGTTTCTTCTCATAACAAAAAAAGAAATTGGCATATTTGTAGTATATGACAAAAAAGGTAGCAATGGTGGTTTATTAATAATAATAGAAAAAACAAACAAAAAATTCTAAGTAACTATATATTTCCATTAAGATTATCAACGTCAATAGCACGAGAAAAAATATTTGCAGCCAATATATAAAACACAAAAGAAAATATAAAGACACATACAACGACTTACTCTACATTAAAAGGAATATAATGATTGTAAGATGCGGCAGTATTAGCGATGCTATCGCTGACAAACAGGTTCATATTAAACCAGATAATCTTGAAAGTTATGTGTGATGACATATAGATTATGCTTTTTTTCTCTTTTTCTTTAAACGTACAAAATCGTTGGCTGTTCTTGTTATTCATTCTGTGTTATTGATCTTTTCTCAAGAAAAAAAAAAGAACTCTGATGTATGCTTAATACAAATAGTAAGCGAAATTGCCCTCAAAATTTAGGTGTTTCTTCAACCAACCGATCATTACTACAGTTATTTAGCAACACTTCAATGAAACAGGCAAAGTGAACAAATGGATTTGTTGGTGTACTTACGCCGCCAGTTGGAAACACCACGTAATTTTCTTTCCTCAATATATAATTTGTAGCAAATTTTCTTACAGTGTTGAGAGCATATATAACTTTCTGTGACTAATTGTTATGGTTTTTATTATGTTAGCTTGATCACAAATAATAAAACTTCCGTCATGATGTATTTAACGATTAATGCACATAGCACTATGTCCCCTTTCGTAAGTGGTACAATCGAATTGTGTCCTTTTCCGATGCATGTGATTTTAATCGACTAACCTAAAAAATCTTTTTTCCATGATATAGTCTTTTCAGTTTAGCTGCAAGAAAACTCGTTAAAACAAAACTGAAATCAAATACCAAATCATCAACCTTATTTTTTACAACAGCCTAGTCTCGCGATTGAAATTATCCACTACAGAGTTGCAAAAATTTGAAATGTTACATATCTTTTAAAGATATGACTGTCGACCGTCTCGTGAATCTGTCGATGTATGTAAAATAGTAGCTATAATTTTTTAGAAAGTTGAGGGACCAATTATATTATCACATACACAACCTTTTTAAAAAAAATCCAAATTATATTTTAAAAATATCCATATCACCATAATTTCGTAAGTTGATCTATTTAGATCACAAAAAAAAACCAAATTTGCGATTGCAAAATAACAGCCCCTAATTAACATTTTTCCTTCCGCATTTATTCTTTTTGTTTACCTATGCACTAAAATAAGAAACATTGCTATGTTTGCAATGCCTACTTGTTATTTTTATTTCTTATTCTTTCAGTTTTAAGAAATATATATAAACTTAGTTTTTAATAAAGAAAGCAAGAATTTAAACGAAACATTAGAACGTTTTTGCTCATATTTGCCTTATTAAAATTATTGCTGCTGGGGTACTTGCAAATAACATTGCAGTTTCTGAACTCTGCCTTTGACTACGCGGGGTGAGCAATAACTAATGTAAGCCTTATATCCGCAATCTCTACACCTTATATGTTTAAATCGTTTTTCATGGACCTCTAAACTACCGACAGGCGTTTTTTATGTCTCTTAGCCTGTGCTTTGTGTCACGAAAATTTAAGCCATTTTGCTACGTCTGCTTTCGTTGGCGGACACACGAATCTTTGAGTAATTATCTTAATTGGAGATTGTAAGCCACGATGTGACAAGTTATGGGTGATATCACATATTTCTTTGCGAAATCACTCTATCACGTTTGAACGTATAACAGGTGTAGAGCAATCACAGAGAAGTTCTAAGTTTAAATTTGGTGGTGGATTGAAGTAAATTTTTTAATTTTTGATCAGATTCTTAATCTCTTGCCAATGACTCATAATCAATATTGCTTGGCATAGAAATTTGTAATTGAATATTAGCTGTCACATTATTTTTTCCTTTGCTGTACCTAATATATGTAGCGTGTAGTCCAATATAGTCCGACGTAGTTGACTTGAGAAAGCTTGTCAAATTTTTGGCATAAAGAAAGCGTGAGAGATTTGGGATCTGGATAGACAGTAAATTTGCTCTTCCAAATTTCTAGAAACGATAAGAATTTCGTCAATGTAGATATAGTAAAGTTCGAGGCCTTTTAGGACTTCGTACAAAAACCGTTGGCATGCTTGTGCGGTATTACGCATACCAAGCGCCATCCTTGGCCTTCAACAGACGATATTTTGTGCAATTTTAAGTTTCTCAAGATGTAATCTACGTGACTTACAGTAAACGGAAGGACCCTTCACTTTGATATGGTGGGTTACGGAGAACTCGTTGATTTGGGAATAAATATTACAAAGCATTTCATTTGAATTTGTCGAGACGACGGTGGTTATCGAAGGTCAACCTAACTGGTCGCTAATTTTCTCTACCGTAACTGACAGCTTGTCTAAGCTGCTTGAGCTGACTGATAAAATAGCTTCAACCGTTGACCAGAAGCGTTACTATAACAAAAAATATCTGATCCTTTTTAGAAGATAGTTAACGCATTTTACAGAAGCGTGCTGAGGGTTTTTATCACCTAGATGAATCTTTTCGAGTAATTTTTGCAAATGTTCTTCCTCAGAATCTTGAAATTCACTTAGTAATGCGTTTTTTAGAGCTTTGTGGAAATTTTGATTCGGTGGATTTTTAATGATGCAATTCACTTTTAATAAATTCGAAAAGGGCATGATATTTGATGATATGTATAATAATTCCGCCCGTAAAAAATTGGCTCTCCCATGGACTAAACCAAAGGGGTACGTTAGACGTCCAGAAAAGTTGTACTTTCACAGTAATAGACACACGTGACGTACTATTTTGCTGCAGCGGGGAACCATTTATTTAATTAGTCTGTAGTATCACACTGTTTATAGCCATGTTATCAATATACGATGATTTTAGTGATTATTTTATATATCTTTTCTTCTTACAAAAACGCGTGTTCTTTCTCAATTCAATTACATAAGAAGTGTTTGTTCATTTTCAGGCATACCGATTATGGTACATGTATACATTAACAGGGTTATCGGATATTACTTCTTTCTTTGGTTCACAAGAATAAAGCAGATAGCCTTTACATTATTATTATTTACTTGCATCAACCCTAAGTTAAGTGCTTTTACAAATGAGCACCAAAGCAAACTCTCTGATAACGTTGTTTAGTTTAAATATATATATTTTATTTGATTTGTATTTGCTCAGTTTAACTATACATATTTATCCAATTTGTATTCGATTTAATTATTTTATATATTATTTTATATATTTTTATTCAATATCTTATTCTTGCGTTGCACATTTATGTCTGGTTGAATGTGCATTCATTAACATAGCATTTGTTCATGCACTTGCATTTGCATATTCAGGTTTCGTGTTGTTCTGTTTTAGCATAACTGATCATAGACAACAATATCGCAAGTTACGTAATCCAGACCTTGAAGTGTGTCGTCGTTGTTTACATTAATTTGCTTATGTTACATTTTTGTGGCACACTTCAAGTTGTTCATATTTCCGGAATAAACAAATGCAAAACTGCAAGTGCATCATTTTATGTATTCATTTATTGCACTATAATTCTAAGTTAGTTTATAAGAACTGTAATTCATACATTCATATTTTATCAATAAAATTTGTCTTTGTTCACCACAAACATTGATCATTATTTTTTTTGTCTTAGCGGTTTCTTCCAGTTCCAAGTGCTGGAAGAGCCAAATAAAAGGCTTGGTACAACCAGATATACCTTTTGGTCGGCTACTATCAACTAATTAGGTTTATACATTGACCGATTTCTCGATCAAATAAACCGTACAAACACACCGACATGATTGGCACGTCGTACTTTTTTCCTTGTTTAGTGTCCATTTCGGACACGCTAACAAATAAATTTCAAACAACAAAACAAACGTTTTTGTTCAATGCGTGAAATATAGCTGCGAACGAATCCAATCACCGCTATAATAAACTTATGGCATTCTATTATTTACCTTCAGATTGTTATTTTCCATCGAATTGTTTTTGGTATTTGCTCCAAAGCAGTTTTAATTTTCTTATTTAGAAATAGTTTGGATGGGGATTTTATATCTCGTTTTCGTATTGAATGATAAGTGTAAGGAGAAGCTTGCAATATTTCCGTGATTTCCATCCTTCTTCAATTTTTTGAGCAATCTCTTAACGGTTCTGACAAAGCGTTCCGCCTAACTAATGGTTTGACGATGGATAAGTGGCATTCGGATGTGGTTTATGCAAAATGGTCAGAATTTGATTGACGAATTGAATATGATTGTCCACTGTGTTACAATTTTCACACCTACACAACATTTCGGTTATTTCATAAGTAACTTTGAAGACTTTAAATTTGCATTTTGAAACATATCTGGCCATTTAGAAAAAGTGTTAAATATAATTAGATACCAGTCTATTTTCGTTTTTTGTCTATTTTGTTTCGTTGCTAATGACAATTGTTGTGAAATGTTTATAATAAGAATGTAACAAAAAAACTTGTTTTAACGTAGTGCACGCAATAACAACGTCGTTCTCAGCCGAAGGGTTTTGATATAATAATCGAGATAATACCCAAATCTTTAGTATTATGCATTTATACATCGTGTATAGTGGGTTCATGGAGAACCCAAAAGAAAGGATAGCTAATCTGAAAGTCGTGCTGTCTACTTTGCTTGAATGTTGCATCCAAACTAAGTTAGCTTTGACTTTATGTGTTGACCCTCGGCACTTGTAACAAAGAGGCAACTGTTATAAAAAGACACGATCAGACACAAAATTAAACTAAGATCACAACGAAAGTAAACATTACTGAAGTTTAAAAACTATAATTATCTTAAAGTAAACAAGAATTATTCTAAAATATTATCCAAATAAATTTTAACTCATTGTTGCAATATTCAAATCATATTTTGCTAATTTTGCAAAATATAATAATTATATAAGTATATAAAAATATAATAATTATGTTATCCGAAAATGCAACGTAAACAAACGGAAGAAAATAAACAAAAATATGTTACGTTTTGGATTGAATAACTGCATGAACGAACAAGCAGCCAAACGAGTACAATTGCAAAGTACGTTAACATGTACAAATAATTAATTAATAATTAAGTAAAAATCAAATATAAACAAGAAAGTTATATTCGTCGGGAGCTGAATATCGCCTATGCACCACTATTCTACTCTAAGTGCTTATTCTACTAAGTGCCTTTATTTAATACCCATATCGCTGGTATTATTAAGAAAAAGTTACTCCGCGAGGTTTAACAGGTCGTGGTGTCTGTCATATTAATTTTAGAATTAGCCCATTTTTGGGCAGGTGTCTTCATTTGAGAAATGTATAAAATAATTTTAAATGTTCTGCCTTGGTTGCGTTATGATAAATAAGCGTAAAATCTCAAAAAAGTGAGAAAAGGATAATTTAAGCGCTTGTAACTTTGTGTGCGCACAATTTTTGCATGTAAAGTGTGGAGTGTTTGGCAAAGTAAATGTGGAAAATTTTAGCCTTCTAACTTTTACAATTTTTGATTAACGAACAAAGACCCACAAGTTTTTGTTAAGAAAAACAGAATTGCGTTCAGTTTATGCTCCATTGCGAGCTTCTGCTTTGATCAATTTGGCTAATTTTCAATACCAACCTGCGTGCAAAGGCGTCCAATGTATCTACCAAATTTGAAGTCGATACCTTAATTCTTGCGACTAGGAGAGCGCTAACAAGACACACCACACAGGCTCATAGACTCACAAACAACAAATGGGCAGACATGGTTAAATGAATTTCAAGCTGATCAGGAATATATATACATTATTGGGTCCCTGAACCTTTCTTTTGGGTGTTATATACATTATGGAAAAAAACAAAATATGTATACCCCCATTTTACAGTGGTGGGTATAAAAAGAATAAACTTACTTATCGTTTACATATTTGAAATTTTTTATTTTTTTCTAAATTTTAGCCAGAGAATAAATTCGAAGTCTAAAGTCTTACAGCGCTAGCATCTGAGGCTTTCGGCTTTATTTTTATTAATATTATTATTATTATTTACTATTATTATTATTATTATTATTAAAAACTCTACCGCACTTGAGATTTGAATTTTTTATTTTGGTTGGGCTATTTATAAGTAAACAATTTTAATTGGAATTTATTTTATTTTCAATTTATAGCTTTTTTATGTTTCAAACGTACATGCATATATACATATATAAAGGTCGAAAGTGAAACCTAGCTAAAGCAACACATAATCAGAGGCCCGTTTAGTGCCAGTCTTTAGATGATGTCGAACTTTTGAAATTTTGAACTTACATGGCGTGTCTTGAGAAATATCTGCATTTTCGGATATTGCTTTTGAAACAATTGCTTTGTTACTTCTCAAGATTTGCCTTTAGCAACGAATGCTGCTCAGCGGTTTATCTCACACGCCCAATTTGTAACACCAAACTATATCAAAAATAATGAAAGCGTCAATATCTATGAGAGCGGAATACGATATATTGCATTATCGTTTAGCCCAAGTTGACACGGCATCTTGACCTACAGCCAAGAGAGATTGTGTCTGCATTGTTAATTAACGATGTGTGCATTGATTGTTATTCTTGGCTATTTTTAATAAAGCAATCAGTAAACCTTACACTAATAATGCACTTTATATTGAAATAAGCAAATCCCGCCGCCAATGGAGTCTATTGATAAGTAAATTAAATTGATGGTTCTTTCCAGAAGAGTCCTTGCTTAACGCAGTCTTTGTTTTGTCATGAGGAAACGGTTGCCGTCTTAAATCGTGTGCTTAAACGACCGTCTACAATAATGTTATCAAGAGATGACTAGCATAGAGTACTCTATAATACTCCTTCTCGTTTTCGTTTGTTTAAATTGGCCCTGTAGTGTATTTACAAGATTAATGCATGTATAAAAGTTTCTCACTTAAAATGCTACTTAAAATGCATTCTTTGAGGGAACATTAAGCAAGAAGATGTCAAAACATTTAAGTTAAACAGCGATAAAATAACATGGCATTTCGCGTACGCATAACATTTAATTGTAAGCGATATTATGCTAAAGCAAACATTACTGTCAACAAGAATCTATGGAACAAGAATGGTATATAAGCAACCGATTTATGGGAATAGATTTTCACTTAATGCTAATGATTACATACGAATAGAGCCGCATTTTATTTGCATTTTGAGCCAATTCCTGCGAAATTTATTTTAACATCTTCTCCCGATTGCCTCTCTTGCCCCCTATGAAAATAGGTTGCTTCCGTTATCCTTACTGTCACTTGAGAAACATAAATTTATTCTTGGCGTTTCGTTCTTAATCAAAATGGTACTATGGACTCCCGTGCATTACTTGCTGAGATAATCTTTAATGTCCCTAACGGCTTCTCTATGCACTTTATCTTTATTAAGCTTAGTCAATGTAAATACAATTATGAGCTGTTTAGCTCGCTCAAAATTGTTTGCAGGAACCTAAGTTATGTCTCTCACTTATTTTCAATAACGGATTCTTTAAAGTCTATTAAAGCAACTTTGCTTAATACGCGCGATTTACCTATGTCGTACTTAAGCTAACTTACATTCTTAAATTCTCATTTTTTTTATTTCGAAATCGAAATGGTGTTGTTAACGTTGTTGGGTGCCAAGCTTAAGCATATTTGCAATGGTTTAGGGGTTTATTTGCAACATTAATCTGTTCTTGTTGTGGGTGTGCTTCTGTGCTAGCTGTGTACATGTTTTTTTTTCGTTTTTGTCCTTCTTATTTTTTATACATGAATTATTATTGTATGTTACTTTGTTTTTATTATTCTTTTTTTACATCTTCCTATCTAATGTATAATACTTTTTAAAGTAATTAGTATATGATTTATTATTAAGATTTACTTGAATTCGACTGTTAAATTGCTTAGTTGAATTTCATTCATAAATAAATAAATAAATAAAATAAAAAAGCCTTACCATATTGCGCCTGAGAAAAAGTATATAAACACTACTACAAATCAGAAACACTTTGACGAGTGTTGTACCAGGTTTTAAATGCATTCCATTAATATTGTCCTACGATCTGGATCTGCATGGGAGACTCTCTGCTCCCTGCAGGGCGTGAGTGACGCTTTCCCATTCCGTGTGCCATCGGGCACCGTAGGGTTACGCCTTCATGCCAAGAACCCACATTAACCCCTTGTAACGTCTGTCCTACGATATAATTATTCATAGAGCTGTGCAAGTAATAATTCGTTTTCTTGAAATCTTGATTACAAAATGAAGTCCAGGTTTGTCCAGTTAGAACATTTGACTACAATGTGGATAGAAATCTATTAGTTCGCTACAAACAATAAATGCAGTTCCCTTCAGAAAGCCGTAAGAAGAAAGAAAAGTATTACATCCTCAAGTATGCTTCATTTGCTGGTGTAATCTTTTAATTCTACTAATCTAATTTGAGTTGGAAAAACTTGACAATTCAACTTTGGACCTCCATGGTCGATATCTCAGCGTATTTCCGAAACTTCATCCTTTTTTTTTAAGGGGGTAGTATGGCACTCCTTCAGATAGCAGTAAGTAAGTGCAGATTGATAATATGATAAAGTTAACTTCGTTCAAAGTCAACCCTAATGGTGAAATTATAAATAAAGCAGAATAATGTAATAATAAAATAATATAATAATAATACAGCAAATGCAACAGCATTCGTATGTCGTGTTCATGTTTTATTAGTGCAAAATTATGAACTTATATTTTTATTAATTATTAACGTATAATAATGTATGATAATGTGTGAATTAGTGTAAAATAATAAACTTTTAAACACAAATTTTTCATGAAATCAAATGTTTTTTATTTGTTTTGTTGTATATTGAACATATATATGTTCAGTTGTAGCCGCAGGACTGTCACAAGTAACCGCAGACATATATTCAATAGCAAAAAAAAAGGTGCAATTCATTTTCAATTAAAAACCATAGTAGGATTAGTTGATGTAACTTTGTTGCATAAAACACACAGTGAAAGTAAATGAAATAAATTCTTAATAGTGGACCTTGAACGAAAAATTGAAAACAAATTGTAAATTGTTATTTGGTAACTCATATCTGTAAATGAAAGGATAATATACATATATCAGAATAAATTTGATCTTTTATCAGTGCAATAGTACTTTGAACTCTCTAGATATATGAGAAGGAATTACAAAAAATTAATTGCTTGCAAAATTCGGGGTATTTCCCGAGTGCTACGACAAGAATATCTGTGCCATATGAATCCCTACTGGAAAGTTACACTCCAATATCTTACCTGCTGATTTGTAGCTCGTCTAAAGTACTGACGGGCTTTGCGCAGCCTTTATGTTCCCCATGTTTCTCCAATATTTTGCAACATTTAAAATGTACCACGTGCGATTTTATCCTTGATAGATGCAGCGAAAGAAACGTTTTCCAGCAAAGAAACGTCGGGAAAGCAAATAATAAGGAATATTTAAACGCGTTTATCTCGAAGAACAATCTTTGAAAACAAGCAGCGTAAGGCAAACACTTTTTATAATTTTTATTCGAATTTTGTAGATACTCAACATCCGGCAATCCAGTGTTAAAGAACAGACGTATGGTGAAAATTAATTCAACTAATGTATTAATACAGGCAAATTAACGGCAACTAATTTTGGTAATAATAATAAGGATTGTTTACGAATAATATATGTAAATATTGGTAGCAAGTAATAACGAAGATATTTTCAAACCCAATAAGTTTCATTACGTTCTACCTTCTTCAACGGTGATTTTGCGACTAACTTTTACAATTCTTTTCTACCTTCATTTGTCGTTATCCGCAAATTGTTTATAGTGTAAAGCACAAAATGTGTTTGAATTTACTCTATTAAGTAAACACTATAGGAAGGAGACCATACAACTGAGCACGTGATTGCTTTTATGTAAAACTTCATTCATATATATTTAATAATCGAACTTTTTGTGGTAGGCTTTAATTGAAACTAGAAGTTAATATAGATAAACATATATTGAAGCAATTGTAAAAAAAGAGATTTTTTAACCATTTATAAAAACGAAAAAAAGTCTAAGTAATAAAACATAATACACACATACATAAATATGTGTGTCAAACGGCGAAAAACCCTTTCAACGACTATAGTTTGTCGGCAGTCTTTGGAATATTGAGAAATACTACTCAACCAGTAAATCATTGAGCTCTATATGCTTTGAAGATAGTACTAAAAAATCTGTATATATCAAGTATATATCAATCTGTCGTTGAAGCATATATAGCTCTTTAAGGCATAAAAAATATGTCACAAGCCTTTAAGAATACCCAGCAACAATTTCATTAAAAAATTTAATATTTATTGGCCTAATAATACGTATCATGCATTCCTACAGGATGTTATAGAGAGAAGAACAATACCAGAAAGCCTAACTCTAAGTATTATGCTTGACTTCTGCAGAACATGGTAACACAAGAAATGTTATGGATGAATAACGCAAGCAAAATACAAAAGTCACTCATAGACATCTGGAATGCCACTTGCTAAAATACTGAATGAAAAATTGACCATGTGGCGACCAGAATTGCTAGTCCATTACTTACCGAACAGCATTGAGGAGCTACATGCAGAAAATGAATTTGTTTGGTACTTTTATTTTGCCTAGTAACTAAGCACTTAATGAGGCGTTACAAATACGCCACAACAGCATTGAGCTTCAGACTTCCTAGCATCACCATCGTGAGGAATTAATAATAGTTTTAAGTTAAGATGATGACCCAGTTAATATATGTTTAGAATGTAGGAAAGTTAGCAGGCTTTCCTAAATGTTGGCAGACCTAAAATTTATTAAAAAAATGCGTGCAGTAAAAATTCTAATTTCTTACTAAAAATAATTTGCGGTCAGTTACGTCTTTGTTGCGGAATATCTTTATTATTGTGTGTATTTGTAGCGTCTCTACTTTTGATTAACAATGAATTAGCGACCATCCGCTCCATTATAATCATCAATTTCGTTATCAGCAGCAGCGGGAAGCAGCGCTCCAGCTTCGCTGACGTCACCAAGCTTTTTATCATATTCCTTTTCTTATATATAAACCATATTTATTTATTTTTTTAGCTTAACGTACTTTGGTAGTCCGAAATCTATAATATATATATATATATATATATATATATATATATATAATGGATGATACTGAAAAGGCTCCGCGGTTTCGATCAAATGATTCCAAACTCGTCGCGTGGTTGATGTGTGGTGCCTCTGGTATTTGCTGACAGCTTACGGGATGGTCTTGTTCCACCAGTTGTAAAATTTCATCGAGTTTTTCAGTGACTGCGGGGTGCACCTTTGATATCGAAACTTCCCGAACGGAATTGAATAAATCACTGCTGGGTCCTTCGTTCACTCACAGTATTCTCACTGTGCACTTCACAAAATTTCTTTTTTTTTCCTGCACTTTTACCTTCTGTATATTAAAAAAGCATCACATAGCGTATTTCTTCAGATATTTCACTCATTTTCAAATCAATATAAGTTTTTACACGAGCAAAGAATTAAGAAACTATCTTCAGAAAAAATGTAATCTGAAATGTCAACTTTTAAGCACATGTTTGAGACAATCAGGTAAGTGTTACCCAGTACAGGCATCAACAACCTCCCGCGTAGAATTTTCAATATGCCTAATACATACATTTTCTTTTGTATCCTTCCATTTCTCTTTTAGTGGTAATGAAAGTTCAATAGGAGATTAATAATAGATAATTAAGAATTTCATTGTTTTTTTATTGACTAACTTCTGCTTTATTGAAATCTGCATATACGACATCCGTGAGCGAGTCACTACAGCAAGATATGACACCATGGCAAGGAAACGCTAAGAGGTAACGCTTAGTCTTCCTTTTAGAAAGCCATACTGATATGAAGAAATGAAAGACTTGATAGCAAAAGCCAATTGTTGGATAACAATTCGTTCAAAGAACGTAAATAAAACATTTAACTTTGAAATGTCTCTACAGTTCTCGACTAGATACCTGCTTCTAATTAGGTGAATGGATATAAGATACTTTTCCACGTCCTGCCGTCAAAGAAAGATTAAACATTGCAGCAAAAGAAGAGTGATTTTGGTTGTGCTATAGATATTGTGACGTAAACCGTCTGTTGTCATTTTACGTCATTTATTCGCCTTTTCAGATTAAATGCGTATGCACTGAATACTGATTTTTAGGATAGTATAGGTATATTCTACCTATATGCTCTTTTACAAACAAGTTACCAATACCTAAATTCATCGCGACATTTTTGTGTTAATCTCTTTTTCCGGTAAATTTCTGCTAATAGTTCTTAATATATTCGCGAGTAGCTAGCTGCATGGCGCAGATAAAGACTCGTGAATGTGTTTTTGGATTTCCCTTCCGTTTCAGTGGGGTTTCGTAGAAAATGGACTAATACTCATGAAACAAAAATCATGAAATATCGAGTGTTTCTTAAGAATATATTAAAAATGCTAACTCGACTTATGTCAACAAACAGATTTTGCCGCAAGATAACTTTTAATTTCATCATATGTCCGATGGAACTGGACGCAAACATTGCTTATCTAAGTGTTACAGACCTTAAAGTTCCTATATTAGCCGTGGTTTTATTACATGTGAGGAAGGGACACTCCGAATTGGGAAAAAATGAACGGAATGGCTCTGCTTGTGTGTGCAACTTGGTGCCATCAACTGCACAGAAAAAGATATATTGGGAGAAAGACTTCTTATTTTTCTTTTTGCAAACTGGGTCTGGTCCAAGCAAATGAGAGATGGTATTCTTGCTGTATAACATAGGGTCCACAAGCTCTCCAGTAGGAAGTAAGTCGAAGGAGGAGCCACAAGGGCGGGAGTATGACATATGTGTGAGTTTGGAGGAGATAAACTACAGGTCACACAACATATTAGTCGCTTATCTTTCTCGAACGCAGTTGCGCATCTCAAGTAATTGCACTCTTCGATCATTCTATTGTATTTATCAGACTTACTTGATAAAAACGATAGTTGCTTGCCTATTTCAGGCAGACCCATTTCTGTTTGCACAAAATGGCAATAGAAGACTATGCGCCGCCTTGTACAGTCAAGAATGACCAACATAACGCTTTTGAAGCGTCCAATATTGCATCCGCAGCTCTGCCGGTAATAGCAATACACTTCCCTTGCACGCAAACTAACAAGTAATGTGACGATCACAACGGGAACCTATCTTATCGAGAAATGATTTATATAAACATTTCATCGTAGAAGAATGCTAAAGAAAACCAAACAAAATAAGATAAAAATCAACAGAGCGTATTGCCTGAAGTTGTTATAGCAACACCTGTAAGTAATAAAAAAAAATTATCTTTTATACAATGTATCTTACAAAAAAGAAAATTCCGGTTTAATCGGTAGGTTGAGCAATTAAAGGCGTGTGTTTTACATGTGAATTACAAAACTTGTTAAGCAAGCATTGATATTAGAAAAATCCGGACAGCAAAAAAAGAATATAGATAAATAACTAATATCAAAGCCTTGAATAAAGACTAGGATACATCTGAAAACATTGATGACAATGTTTACAATACCAAAATAACCACTCAGATAACTTAATAAGTTGCAACGTGGAAAAACAAACGGGATGTGCGCAGTTACAAATAAAATCTCGGACGTACCCAGTACTATTCGCAAAAACCAAAATGCTTTTAACACTTTTAACCTCACAAACAGCGTAATTAACATAGAAAGTTTAGATAATTGAATAATTGCTTGTAATTTTCACAATTTATTAAAGAAGCAGAGATTTATATATAAAAATAATGCAAAACCTTGCTTCACCCAAAAAACCACTGTTGTCATGTACGCAGGGTTGCTAAACTTTGGAAATGATTCCAACATAATTATCAGAAATAAGTTTGTTTACATGCTAAACTTTTATTTTAATTTTGTTAAAAAATCTTTTAAAACACAGGGTCTCCGTCAATTGGTTTTCACGCTTACTACTACTCTTTTCCCATTTTAAACATAATTGCAATAAAATCTTAAAACTAGAATGTAAAGGACCGTTACAGAGTGTATATAACATAAGCTCTTATTAAAACGAAACAATAAATTTAAAAAAAAGAACAATAATTAACACGTCAATTAATAATATTATTCAATATTTATGAATAATTTTCTATCTTCTCCGTCTCGGCCGCTTATATATCCAGGAGATACACGAGTAGTGTAGGTTTATTTAAGACTTGTTCATTTTGTGGTTGAAAATCACACGCTCTTGCTCGGCCATTCCTACCTCGGTATGTTTGTCTAAGCGCTGCTACACTTCACAGCAATCATAGCTTATGAAGTAGCACAACATCCTAAACTTAGATCAATCATCTGTGTTATGATATAAGGATTTCAGCTGATACTAATATTCGCTGCGTCAAAGAATGTCGTAAGAACCACGATTGCGCTATTGCCGACTCATCGCTTTTCATATTTGTGCACGATAAGAGACATTTACAATTAGTCAAAAAATGAGATGGGGTCAAAGCTTCCAAATCTTTGTGATTTCTGGCAACATATGTAATTAGTCGGACATTCACGCACTTTCTACTTCCGGTAATAGTCATCTAAAGACAACTTTGGCTTTCGAATAGCTGCTGTAATGTATGGTTATTAACTTGTTTTGAACTTGTTAAGTTCACGCTCGCAGAGAGATTGTTTTGACATAACTTTGATATTTCCATTTGAGGGGGTTTTTCGATACGGGAGAGAAAGTTCCTTCTTGTGTAGATACACAGATAAACCCGACGGTACTTTGTAACGCTTTCATAAATAAAAAAATCGTCAAATGATCTACTATAAATTCGAAAAATTCGGCAAAGATTACCAATAGCAAACTGCGTTAAATATCTCTTATCAAGTAAATTAACTCGTAATGGCAGACATTTCCAGTGGAATCATTCCCTTTTTAATTATGCATCCAATTCAAAGATTTATTTAAAATTCTGTTTGCTGGACATAACGCCATATGATTGAAGACTACTTACTTCGGATGGGTTTTGCTGCTAAATTTATACCAATTTGTGAGGTTGGATATTTTCCCCTTTTTAATTTAGAGATAAATTGTTAATTGGATAATCTTGCTGGGGTAGCCTGAGTGGCTATTCTGGTGATTTCTATTCCTCACTTCAATAAGAAGAGTATTAAAATAAGATATGCCACGATGAACTTGGCAGCTAAAGGTCAAATGTAAAATGCCCATATTGTCCTAAACTTACAATACCTGTATTGTCCTATCATCAATTGTCCACGGACGAAACGGATGATTCCCTATCACAAATAACTTTGATTCGGCACCTACGTCGTGCGGTCCTAGCGGGTGATGACGGACTTTAATTTCCCTCACTGTTTATGTCTTACTTCGACGGCGGTTCGATCAAGAAGAACAAAGTCGGAATTCCTTTTCTTGTCTACACTTTTGTTCGAACACGAATTGGCGTTGCCAATCGGCTAGTTAATCACATTCGAAATATGTCAACTAAGTTATTTGGAATGAGACGTTCCCATTCCCTTTCGTTTCTACTTAAACAGTGCGTTCTACCACTATAGCATCCCTATAATACTCACAAGAAAATAACAAACTGCCTACTACATAAGATAATGAGTGAAAAATAAAATATATTTACCGTATTTTAAATACATAAGAATAACTTGTCACTACGAGAAGGATTATAAATGGATTTTCATCCTTCCTTCCTATTGCATGAATTATGGTTCGATGCTCTTTATGATGTCTAATTAGAAACTAGTTAAGTATAATAAAAACATGTAAGTGTGGCCACCTACATTTATACTAATTGTATTTATATTATATGATTTATGTATAACAATTTACTTTTATTATATATAAAATTTATATTCTTATACATATTTACTTACATATATAGTTACATCCGTATATAAAAGTTAACACTACACACATTAAAAACCTAAAAATATTTAGATATTTATATTTAGATAATTATGGGTATTGATAACAGGATCAGCATTAATAACTTCTTCATCAACAAGGAACATATATATCAATAACCACAACCACATCTATAAACAATCAATGGATAAGATGCTGCAATAGCTCTTTTAGAGTTTACTTGTCAGGTTTTCAAGGCATTTTCCAATGGCTCTTGCACTGATGTCATATACACTGATTTTAGCAAAGCGTTTGATTTGGTTAACCACAAATTACTTATCTTTAAACTTCAAGCCGCTGGCTTCCCTTCCCATTTAGTGAAATGGATAAGCTCTTATTTGCATAATAGGTCATTCAGGGTTTTGTTTAACTTCACCACTTCATATGAATTCCACGTTTTCTCAGGAGTACCTCAAGGTAGCCACTTAGGACCCATTTTATTTAATCTATACATTAATGACTTGCCTTCGGCGATTAAATCTAGCCAGATCTTAATGTATGCTGATGATGTGAAACTGTTTTCTTCTTTTTCCTTAGAATCGCAATCACATCAGCTTCAAACTGACCTAAATAAATTGGTGGCATGGTGCTCTTCAAATTATATGACACTAAACCTAAATAAATGTAAGAAGCTTTCTTTCTCTAGAAGGAAGTCATTCATAACCCATTACTTTATAGATTCGCACAAGTTGGAGGACGTTGAGTCGTTCACTGACCTAGGCGTCCTCTTTTGACCGTAGGTTACGTTTCAATTTGCACGTTGAGTTCTCGATAAGCAAAGCTAGGTCCGCTCTTGGTCATCAAGAGGTGGTCCAAAGAGATCCGTATATTACCAAGAGGCTGTATACGTGTTTGGTTAGGCCTATACTTGAGTACGCTTCTATTGTGTGGTCTCCCTCGTACAGGTGCTATGTAGACTCAATTGAATCTATTCAAAAGCAATTCCTGTTGTTTGCTCTTAGGAATTTGGGTTGGGATCCGTCTGCTTCTCTTCCCCCTATGAAAATAGGTTGCTTCTTTTGTCCTTACCGTCTCTTGAAAAACGTAGATTTGTTCTTGGCGTTTGCTTTGCAATCAAATTAATAAACGGCGCTATTGACTCGCCGTCATTACTTGGAGAAATAAGTTTTAATGTTCCTAACCGCCTCTCTAGACATTTTACCTTGGTTAAGGTTAGTCATTGTAAATATAATTATGAGCTGTTTAACCCGCTCAGAGTTGTTTGCAAGAACCTGAATAGCGTCTATCACCTTTTTTCATTATCGGACACTTTAAAGTCCATTAAAGCAACTTTGCTTAATACACGAGATTTGCCAATGTCGTACTTAAACTAGCTCTTAATCCTAAAAAGTCACTACGATTCGAAAATTAATTGTTGTTAACTATTATCGGTTGCCAAGCTTATGCATGTTTGCGATGGCTTAGGGGTTCATTTGCAACTAGGTTCTGTACCGGTTGTGGGTGTGGCTCTGTGCTAATTGTGTACATGCTTTTTTTCTTTTTCTTTTTTTTTTTTCCTTTATTTGTTTTATTGTACTTATACTAAGTTTTTAATAATAATTAATTTAAGATTTACTTTAAGAGTCATTTGAACTCGACTGTGTTTTTTTTAGTTGAGTTTCTGTATAAGTGTAATAAATAAATAAATAAATAAATAAATAAATAAATAAATAAATAAATAAATAAACATATAATAGAAAGGAGGCTGCCCAGATTAGATGACCGTTTAAAAATAAACATTTACTGCTGTCACCACTTAATAAACATCCAAATTACTCAAGTCAGCAATCTCCTTGATAGAATTAAAGAATAAATTAAGATACCAATTAGAAAAAGTATTTTTTGTGAATGCATTTCTATTGAAACACAACGAACGCTATTCAAATAAAATTCTTTTTTTATTAAATAAAAAAGTTTAATTTACGGTCATATTTACAATTAAATAAATTAAACGATAACACTTATACACTGCAATATAATAAATTCTGTGTAAAATGTAAGAGAATAAAACAAATGAAATAAACAGAGTTTTAACATATAGGAGGGTAAACTAGGTCAGAGGGGCCTTCGGACCCAACTTTGAGGTCTTCCATAGACATCATACGCTGAAAGAGACCATAAGCAGGGCAAGTATAGAAAAGCCCAGGGGCACATGGGATGCCCGTTCGGCAGATTAGGTTACGTCCGCCCAGTGAAAGAGTAAGTACGCGGTATTCTTTTAGTTGTAACAATTTGAGTAGTGTCACACAAGCAAAAATACAGAACACCTCCCACATCTCAAGAACTAGCTGACTCAGCAAAGGCACGTACATACGCCTCTAATCCTAATAAGTGGCATCTTCGGATTGCCCTAAAATTTAATGCAGTTAAAAGTTTTCTATAGACATACAAGAAGGATATAGGCACTTACACGTTACACTGCTTTTAAACAATACTTTACGCTACTTACAAACGCTTCCAAAAATTGGTTGGCACAAATAAAGAGCATAACTTATACAAGTTTTTCACTTTTACCACCCTCAGCTGCTACAGAAAGGGGTCCAGCATTATCAACATCTGTAGCTTCCAAAGGTCTGCTAGCAGTTAAGCGCTTGCTAGGTAATGCGGTTCATGGTTCCATTGCATATTTTCCGTGAAAAGGTAACCATGCAACGCATCGCAGGAGAATTCCGTTTATTACTTGTCGCGCCTGTACAATATGGTATTTGGCCCGAATGACCACTTACTGCAGAAGTACCACTCTGATGTATTTTACTTTGGACGTCTTTTACTATAAGTTAACTCAACTATGGTTTTGTCGATAACACAATTGGATTTTTTACGTTGGTGCACAATTTCAACGAGCCTTTTTGATTGCGGGGTTTAATGATAACAATTTTGAGTCACTTGGTAAATTTTTATATTTCTTTAAAGGGTTTATTGCTGTAGTATTGCACTCGTTCAGATTTAATTAAATAAATTTCTGCTTCTTGTTATTTATGCGTTGTAAGGTTTTTGATTTCGTTATTAGTTTTCTTGCCTATGTTTTCTTTTAATAAAATTTTGATTTAAATTGGAACACGTAAGCTTTGGTTCGTAGAAGGTTTGTTATATTACTATATTACTATCTCAATATCTACCCTCAATAACTACCCTCTAGGAGGGTAGTTTTCAATTTTAGCTTCCAGTATGCTTCACTGCATACTGCAGTTGCAAATTTAATAGTCTCTCCATAAAAGTTTGTTCTGGTCTGCTCGCTTTCACACAACCGCCAAACTCCATATTTCCATACTTGTGATTTAACTAATTCGTTTCCTGTGAAGCCCCTTCTCAAAACATATGCTATCGTATATATCAATTTCGCTGACTGTCACTTTAATATATGGTTTGCACTGCTTACCATTTATTCAGCTTAACGTTGTTAAAGGGGCTGTCCACAGATAAGTAGATTTTCTTTTGAAATATAATGGATTTAATAAAAATTGCTTTAGCTTTGCAGCTACCAATGCTGGCGTTAATGGAAGTTTTGTGAAGGAGTGATTTCTTTACTCTCTTCTTTCCTTGGGCTCATTCCATTTTTGAATCGAATTTATTGTTATCTTACCATTTCTTGCATCTGCGAAAGTGGAAAAGCCTTTTATTGATCCGCTGGAATGTGAGAGACGTTTTTTTAATATAGAATTCGCTTAAAATACTCATTTCATTTTGCCAGGCTTAAAAATTTCTCAGCACTTCAAATCAGTGTTCTCCTTCCATATGGATTGCAACATTAATTTTATTGTTACAGTAAAAGGACCTAAAAACCTGATCGGATCATATAATTTTGCTATTGCGCTAATTACAGTTCCCATTGTGGGCTTTAAATTTTGTAAATAGCATAAATTGTTCATTACATCAACGCTAATTTCATCGCTGGTAATACGCAAATTTATCTCTAAAATCTTTTGCTCTATTTTTCCTGGATTTTTACCAAATATGCTAGATAATATGGCGTCATTTGTGTTCTATATCCTTATGTTAAAATTAGATATTTTCCTTATATCATTTCCAGCTTCAAACATAAATTTATCATCTTCTTGATTATTAACACTTAAAACGTAGTCATCAACGTAAAGCAATTAATGTAATTCAACGCAGATCTTACTGTACTGGTGTATGTATTCTCCGTGGTGACGTTGTATTATCGGTGACCGCAAATATGGACTGGACGTTTCATCAAATTTTTCTTTTTCAGAAAGCTTTTAAATATGTCGTCAGTACGTGAGTGCCGTAAATAAAAAACCATTTTCTGGTGTAGTCGTAACTATAAGACCCGCTTTGTTATACTTGTAACCTTCGCTTATCGCTTTTTCTGTTAACATACTATTTATTCATAAAAAAATCGTTGCTTATATAAGGTTTTGATTAGTGACGCCTTTGGGGCTATCAACCTCAGGGACGAAAAGCAAAAAACATCAAACAAAAGAATCATTCATGGTCTTTCCCGAATTGATTTCGCCTCCTGTAGAAAGTCGAAAGTACATAGTCATCTCATCCCTCGATGCAGGAAAACAGATTACAAAATAATCATATTTTGCAGTTCATAAAGCTGCTAAAGCTATCAGCAAGGAAATCTGGACTCCGAGGTAGAAGTTTGCTACTCCTGGTAAAGAATATCAATGTCGCCAAACAATTTTTAGACGTTAAAGAATTACACGAAATGTAAAATAAACAAAATTGCACAATAAACTAAATACGTCCAAAAGTGCAATATACGATCCTTGTCTCAAGGATATTCCCGAAATAAGATTATTACAAAGTTGTCTTGCTAAGACGTCACTGATGTGTAAAAATTCACAAAAAAATTTATGACAAACAAGTGTAAAGTGGAGTGATGTTGTTATCTTACGGCTGTTATCACTTACCCGAGACATTGAGTACATCCTGGTATATAGGTAAATTTGGAGAATACTCCTCCAACCCAGTACGATGCAGAACATGCCAAAAACTATGTCATACAGCTAAATATTGCAAGGGCAGCCTGCAATAATTGCAATTTGGTATTACACCCTTCCACAAATTGCACATATTTCAACAAAATTTAAAAATAAAAGCTTTGTGAACGAAGCAAACGCCATTTATAAAGGACAACTTTCGCGTCAAAATTAAGCGCTAGCATAATCGGCTACTACTAAATAAATTCATCACGTCAACTGTGCATACACCTTCCTGCCGTTACAACGCATATTAGCAACAATAACACAATATCTAAAATAACATCTCAGTTGCCTACATATATAAAAACAAAAACTAATACAGCTCTTAAGTAACTATTACTAATATTGCTATTATCAATTTAGCCAGAGAATAAATTCTAAAATTAAAGTTTTAAAACACTGGCATCGAAGGCTTTCGGCTTTATTAAAAACTATGCTGCACTTGAGATTTGAACTCACGACCACTGAATTGCTAGTCGAGACTCTTGCCTACTCGGCCACTCAGGCGGATCTTAAATAACTAAAAGTAAGTAAAAGAACAAAGAGCAGTTTTACATTTTTGGTCTGCCTTGTCACGGCACTGTGTATGGCATGAATATTGATCCGTGCTATGCATCGTTTTTGTGGTTGGGTGGATTGGCAGTGGTCGTTAATGTGTAGCAGCATTGTTGATATATTGAACATGTCTTCTTTGTTTATACATGTCGTATGTTGATTTGAGATTATGATATACACAATGATCAGGATTTTACAATGGAATGCAAACGGTTGTTACAATAACCGACACGAATTGTAAAGATTGATCAAAAACCCTGCTTCGCGCATTATACGCTCACAAGAAACACACCTTAGTCATAATTCTCCATGTCCCATATTAAAAGGATTTACTGCATATATACCAATCCTAATAATAACAAAAATCAAGCGGTCGATATAATTGTTAAAAATGAAACCAGGTATACCGTTGTGCCGATTTCACTCGATCTTCTGCCTGCCTGTATACAAAACAAAAACTGTGGTTCGAACGTGATCAAGGCACAAATCAACAACCACGGATCCATCTATCGAGGAACGCAGCTGACTCTAATTTTTCTCCCACCTTCATACAAACTAAATGTTTTATTGTAAACATTACGTATCCACAGCAACCATTAAACGTCCCTAATTCGACTAAAATTATTGGGTGCCCAATTACCATGTATTCATTTGAGTGTTCTCTACTGACCACTCAGAGAAAATCGGCTAATGTCGATAGAATACCCTACGCAATGATTACTAGATCGCCTAGAGATCTCAAACAATGCATTGCCAATTTATATAATAACATTAAAAAAAAAAGGTCATATTCCACAATATTGTAAAAAGGCTATAACAGTGAATCAAATTTGAATCAAATAAATGCAAAACAGATTTCAATAGGTACCGTCCCATTTCTTTGATCTTGTGCGTGGAAAAAATCCTTCGAAAAATCATTACCAGTTCTCTCAGTTATCTTGATTCTTAACAAGAAACAATTTAGACATTACGCAACCATAATGCATTTTGCCCGAAGCTAAACGTTCAGTAAACCGCGCAGATTACCTTCTGAAAAACTTAAAACTGTACAAAGACAATTTAAATATATGATACAATTACGTATATGCCGTCCGTCAAAAAGTTGGTCAAATGCTTTATTCCTTGTTCAAAAATCTAACAGAGAATGGCGTGCGTGCAGTAACTATAAAGCTCTGCATAAAATTACAGTTCCGGGTAAATAAACTGTACACCATTTCCACGATTTTTTAGCTAATTTACATGGCAAGATAACCTTTTCTAAAATAGATCCGGTGAAAGCTTATTTCCAAATCCCTATTGAAGAAGCAGGTATACCCAGAACCAAACTTACAACGCCAATAAGACTTTTGCAATTTAAAAGTATGTCACTTTTTTTGCGTAATGCCGCACAAAATCGTTGAAACGATTTATATACCAAGACTTTAAAGTCTCGAATTTTGTCTAGATTGACGAAATTATTATCACTTCCACAAACTTTGAAGCGAAGAGCATCTTAAAAACTCCTTAGTCGATTAATGGTTTGCTTTTAAACTTTGCGAATTCGGGAAAAGTGAAATATTTTTTGTATAATGTTGAGTAATATCAAAAGGATTATTATTAAACCCAGAACACGTAAAAGCAATAGAAAAACAAAAACTAAAGAAAAACGGTAAACGGAAAATGGTTTAGACAGGTGACCTGAGAAACCCATTTGATTGTCGCAAAAAACAACTTATCTAGCTTATCCGATCGAAGCGCCACCTCTACCACTTTGGATTGATGCTGCAGATTTTGGTATGGAAACAGTTTTACAACAATACGTTAATGATTGCTCTGTACCACTTAGATTTATCTTAAAAAAATTTACGCCGCTATAACTCTTACGATGGAGAATTGCACGCGACATGTTCTAGTCTTAAGCATGCCCAGTACTTCTTGGTAGGCCGTACCATGACCATCTATACAGACCATAAACCTCTTACGTTTTCTTTTTGCCAAAAATTTGACACCGTTTCTCCAAGGTAATTTCATCAATTGGACTATATTGGGCAACACACTATCGTCATTGGATATTCAAACGTCATTGGTAAATTCAAACTTAGAACTTCTCCATGATTGCTCTACACGTGTTTTACGTTATAATTGCCTTAGTTGACATGTAAAATTTTAATCGTAAATTTGTAATTGTTTTAATTGACAAAATATATGTAAAGGCTGGACGGACCAAACGTTGGGCACCATTTGTAATTGTCTTACTTAACAATTACATGAAAATGTAAAATTATTAGCTCAGTTTATTGCATCCTACCTCAAAAATTTTTCTACTTTGGGCATTAACGCAGATTTTCTTTCACTTCTCTGCTTTCCCCCTTCTTTTCTTTCTTCAGTTTTTCTTCTTTTTTTTTTTGTAAGTTCAAATGATTTAGCACATCGTTAAGTACTTATATTTATTGTTAAATATAACAAAAAAATGTAATATCTTTTTTTCATATTTACCGCAATATGCAATAGCTACACGGTATACGAACGTTGTCTGCACTGTTCACTGTCCATTAGTTCCTTCTTGGTCTGTTGGTCCGTATTCCTTGTATCTTACCACTCATACGCCCACTCATATTCCGTCTCAGCGGTATCTACAGACTGTTTAGCTACTCATCATTCCTTTTTTCTCACCTATTTATACTTATATTAAATACATTAAGGAGTGTAACGTTTTATATATATGTGTTTTTTTTTTCATATCTTTTTTGTTAATATATTTTTCATCATAAATCAAAAAGGAAACAGGAAGAAAAATAAAAATTATAAAAAAAATAAAGACTTACAACTTACGATGAAAAGTAGAAAGATGACGATGACTATTTTACTGGCTGTAGTAGTAAGGGTTGTTGTTATGAAATCTTTTGTAACTCTCCTTTTTGTTGTTTGTTCTTTACGAAAATTTGACCAAAAACCTGTTCTTGTTGTTAGAAACGCTTTCTTTCATCCTTTTAAGCTCTGCCAATATCAAAATATTTCCCTCTTAGGCACTCCATAACAATTTCTTCTTGCTCTTAGGACAAAGCCCACGATATGTTAGTTTTATTTTTGGAGTAAACACAAAAATAAATTAAACTTCTTTTCAAGGTTTATTTCATTTATGTATTTATTTATATTAATTGCCTATAAATCGTATCGCTTATTTACTTATTTTTTATTTATTTTTATTTAGTTACGTTGTTGTTTACTAACAATAAGTTTAAGCTATCTTTCGTTAGAACGGTAATTAATAATTTTTCCAAGTTATTAATACATTTAATTTGTTTGTCTTTTTTCTCTTAAGTTGACCTATTGTACTCCAACAGCATCACGAAACATCGCTCAGTCTTTCAATCTTATTCACTATAAATTTGTCAAGATAAATCATAACCTTTCTGTTGCACTCTCGAAAACAGACTCCTAAACCTCCTGCCCTTAACCTTTTAAACTTGTTGTTTTTGCATTTTTAAAGTATTATACAAGCATTGCATTGGGTTTTTCTCTTTTTATTTGTCAATAATTACGTTCAGAATTGTTTTGATTGATCGAACAAAAGAAAAAAAGGGCAAAGCTATCTGATAATCACCCAGTTGTTGTTCAGTGAATGTTCCAATTTTAGTGCCCATTTTTATTATATATTATTTGAAACTTTAAAAAAAAAGAGAAAAGATTTTTTTTTAAGCCGTTGTTATATGATTTACATTGAAATAACTAAGTGTTAACAAATTGAATTTTTTTCTTTTATCGTAGATTCCTTTGTTTTTTTGTTATACAAAATCTATGAGAAGAATAAAATTTTTAAATGGTTTTGTAGAAATATCTTTTTGTTCTTTTTCGCTTGAGCTTGTTTCTCTGTTCGACTAGGACTTTAAAAAACAGACTCCTCACTTTGCTGTCCAAAATCCAAATCAACTCTCAACATCAAAAGACATTAAAAACAACCGAAATATTGTCATATCATAACGACGGACTTTGGACTTTTCCTCTTTTCATAATTCTCTCTCGCATGATACACTTATTTAGAGAATTTTATGAATAGATGTTTTTTCATAACGGTAGGCCGTTATTATAGTTTTACCTACTCTATTGGGATATAGCAGTGCACAAAGCAGACCAACGGAACTTCTACCTTCAAATATACAAGGACGTTACAACGTCTATACGTGATATAGAGATTTCGCAAAGAAATATGTGGCAACTTGTCATATCTTTGCTTACAATCTCCAATTAAAATAATTACTCAACGATTCATATGCCCGCCAACGAAAGCAGACATAGCAAAATGGCTTAAATTTTGCTTATCGTGTACCAAAGCACAGACCAAGAGACATACAAAAACGTCCATCGGTAGAGTAGAGGTCCATGAAAAACGATTTAAACATATAAGGTGGAGACATTGTGGATATAAGGATTACATTAGTTATTGCTCACACCGCCTAGTCAAAGGCAGGGTTTAGGAAGGTAACTTTTTCCAAAAAAAAAGATCCAACTTATTTTTAAACGTATTTATCAGCAAAATTTTACTTACAGTTTCCTCACCCGCATTCTCTACAACCACCAACTTACGATATACAGTGACCAAAATGCGGATCAACAAGAAGTGAGAATATAATTTCAGTAAAACTTGAATTTTTTTAACAAACATAATAATCCTAAGCAAAGTCCGCGAACACATACAAATTCTATGCACTTTATGCAAAGATGCAATTATCAGCAGCTAAAGCACAACCCCAATGCATAATTATAATATAATTGAAAAAAACAGAAGAAGTGACTAAATAATTTTCCACTTTAGACATTATTGGCTCACTCCTCCAAGTAAAATTGTATAAGGTACGAAAACCTTTAGTGGCTTTCTCCACACCTAATGGACATTAACAATACACCAGAGCGCCTTTTGGAATAAAAGGAAGAGCTTTATAAAAAATGCTGACAATAGTCATCTCAGATGTAGAAGGTTTTATTTGCGTTTACGTATAATACATACATGTGGCTTATAACTCCAAACTACTCTAACTTTGAAATAATTTAAAATTATCCACTAATGTAGATGATGCGAGAAAATTCATCGCATTCTGCATTTGTTGCAAAAAATATATTGAAGACATTGCCAACGTAGCAAAGAATCTTAAAACTGTGTAAAAAAGGGACAAAACTTTGAAAAGATTACCAAAGAACTTTTGAACTTCTAAAGAGGAAAGTAGTGTATTTTACAGTTACCTAATTTTCCAAACATTTCGTTTTAACAAATGATTTTTCCATTTATGTATCAAGTACAGTATTCTCACATAAAACTATAACAGACATAAAGGTTCGAAAGATTAAAACCATAATTAAAAAATAATTATTAGCCATACACTTTGGCATATACTTGGGAATACATTTACTGTCATCGTTGATCACAGGCCAGTAATAGTACTGCTTTCATACAAAAACTGAACATTCAGGATAAAAGGGATAAGAATAGAACTCTGAAACTAAAACTTCGTTATCATATACAAAAAAATATTCAAGTAATACGAGTGCAGATCCCTTTCGGCTATTCTTGTTTTTCTGAATTAAACTACCAACCACTAAGCATCATCCTTCCGTAAATTCCTTCGAAATAGGTGGGAATATATTTGAAGGCGATGCCCCGCTACTAGAAGGTAGGCAAAAATGTTCCTAATTGACCGACGCACCAGCATTGTTTTTTATTTTCCTATCTCTGTATATATCTTTTCTTAATACCGATAGGACTAACATCGACTCGAAAACTCGAAGAACTTATTTAGATGTAACATCGGAAAAAACCGATAGACTTTGTAATGAATAAAGAACCACCAACTTTAGTTAGCTTTAATACTGCATAAAATCCTGAGCTAAATTTATGTGTGCAGATATTAGAGCAAACCAGTTTATCAAATCATATGACATATTGCTACCATAACCGCACTTTTAATATGAAAAATATTCGAGTGAGTGGCCGAGTAGGCATGAGCCTCGATTAGCAACTCAATGGTCGTGTGTTCAAATTTTGAGTGCGGTAGATTTTTTAATAAAAAGCCGAAAACCTTAGATGCTAGTGTTTTAAGACTTTAATCTTAACTTTTAAGAATTAGACTTAACTTTATAATAATAATTATAATAATATGAAAAATGAATAAACGGGATTCATTAATACATATAGAGAAAAATTGGACAATGTGTGCTTTATTAACTAAAGAAATAAAAACATAATACAATAGAGAAGAAAACATCGACACTCACCGATTTTTTACAACTGTTCCTTTAGTAACTCTGACCTGGAGAAACCCGGCTAGCTATCCTCGTAGCATATACAAAAAAGTAGTCGTGGTGTCTACCATATTTTAAAATGAACCCATTTTAGACAGATAACATATATTCATTTAAGGAGTGTATAAAATAGTTTTAAGCATTTGGTCTTGTTTGATTTGTGAGAAATACGCAATAACCCTTAAAAAAGTGACAAAAAAAATTTAATCACTTGTAACGTTGGGTGGGTACGGCGGATATTATCCATTTTGCACGTAAGCAGTAGAGTCCTTCGCAAAGTAAATGTGAAAAATTTCAGCTTTCCAACTTTTATAATTTCTGAATAACGAGCAAAAAATCCACAAATTTTTGTAAAATAACAGAGTTGCGTTCAGTTTAAGTTTCATTGGGCGCTTCCGCTACACCCGAGTTGGCCTATTTTCAATACACAAACTTCCAATGTTTGAAGTCGATATTTTCGTGTTTGCGAGCAGGATAGTGCTAAAAACACACACCACACAGGCACACAAACACACAGACATACAGACGGACAGACATGGCTAGATCAACTCAGAATTTCACGTTAATCAGGAATATATATACTTTATAGGGTCTTTATAGGGAAAAACAAATAAGTATTCCTCATCTTACAGTGGTAGCTATACGAAAGTATGTACACAAGTAGCATAGGGGCACACCCACAACCAGTACAGAACCAAATTGCAAGTGAACCTCTAAGCCATCGTAAACATGTAAAAGCTTGGCTGCCGATACAGTAAACAACACCACTTAATTTTCGGATCATTAGAAGATATTAAGTTTAAAAGTTAGTTTAAATAAGGCATACGCAACTGGCGCGTATTAAGCAAAATTGTTTTGATGGACTTTATAGAATGCGACATTAAAATTGAGTGGTAGACATCGTTTAGATTTCTGCAAACATCTCTAAACGGGTTAAACAGCTCATAATTATATTTATATTGACTCAGCTCAGTAAACATGAAGTTCCTAGAGAAGCGACATTAGAGAGAAGAAACATTGAAGCTTATCTCACCTAGTAATGTGGACGAATCGATAGTACCATTAATTAACTGAAGGAGACAAGAATATATCTACGTTGCTCAAGTGCCGGTAAGGATAACAGAAGCAACTTATTTTCATAAGTAGACAAAAAGACAAGCGGGTCCCAACCCAAATTCCTAAGGGTAAAAATTACATTTTGAGCTGATTTAATTGAATCTACATAACACCTACAGAAGGGAGACCACACAAGCAAGGCATACTCAAATATTGGTCTAACTAAGCACATGTATAGGTTTTTTTGTAGTGTAAGGATCCTTTAGCTCTTTGGACCACCTCCAACCAAGCGCGGACCTAGCTTTACTTAAGGAGAGCTTAAAGTGAAAATTAAAACGTAATTTTTGGTCGAATAAAACCCCTAAGTAATTGAACAAATCTACATTTTCTTCTAAAGTTTCTTGCATTTTTTTAGATTTAATTTCATAAAATTTAACGAGCACTATGTAACCAAATTATTTAAGTCAGTTCGAGAAGGAAGAAAATAGTTTAACATCGTCAGCCTACATTAAAATATGGCTGGATTTAATCACCGAGGGGGGATTATTAATGTATAAATTAAATAAAAGGGGCCCTAAGTAGTTGCCTTGAGGAACGTCAGGTGTCACGGAAAATTCATAAACAGAATGATTTGTTATACAGATACGAGCTTATCGATTTCACTAAGTAGAAAGGGAATTCAGAAGCCTGAAGTTTGGAGATCAATAAATTGTGGTTAACTTATTCAAACGTTTTGCTAAAATCCCTACATACGACATCCGTGCGACTCCCACTAAAAAAACCCTTGAAAAAATGGCAAGTAAACTCTAAAAGATTCGTGACAGTAGGTCTTCCTTCCCGAAACCCATGCTGGAATGGAGAAATATAAGATTTAATAGCAAACGCTTACGCAGCAGTTTAGGTAAGGCACTCAACTTGGCGATGACTCTTTAGTTCCTTACATGGTGTCTATTTTTACCTTTGTGAATAGGAATAAGGAAACTACTCTTCGAACACAAAGGGAAAACAGCTGATTTCAAGAACTGATTAAAAATCATTGAAATAACACCACATAGTTCGACACAGCGTGTTTTAAGTATACATGGTGAAATCCCATCAGGTCCAGGCACAGAACTATATTTTAGAAACCTTGAACCATGTACGTCGGGAGACTAGCAAATTTAATCGAATAGCGCGAGACTGCAGCAGATATGGCAATTAAGGCACCACCACCAGTGTGATTCAATTGATCTGCTCTGAAAACCTGGAAAGAAAGTTGCGACGAATGTAAATTAGGCTTTTGGCAAGTTTTAGTGAAAGCCAAACAGGAAAACTCCGTGCTCACGTCTGAATAAACGTTTACTTTTTTGAGAGTGGAGGATCTACCGAATTGATATTAACGAGTCGATCCCGAGAAATGAATTCCTTAGTTAAGCATCCAAATGGCCACAATGGTTTGTTCCTCAAAATTTCCATATATTCAGTCGGAACTAGTACTTTAAAAGACGAGAGAATTCTAGGTTGAGATGGAGCCAATTTAAAATGCGATATTTTAAAGATTAAAGATTAATAGTATAGATATCATTTAGATATTTGCAAAGGACCCTAAAGAGGGTGAAATCCTCGTAATTGTATTTTCATTGTTTTTATAAGGCCAAATTTCACCTTTTTCACATTTTTTTCACTTCGTAATGCCGGTAAGACAACATTACCATTTATTCACCTAAACAAGTAAACACCAAGGATAAATCTAGATTTTTCATGCGTCACGTGTAGGAAGGAGGACACACAACAGCGACATATTTATTTATTGTCATGTATACATAGCTCTTTTGTAACGCAAGAGATGTTGAGCTCTGACTCTGGCACGGACCTACGTTTATTTAAGAAACGCTTAATATGCAGATCAGAAGGTTGTCTTTGGTTGAATGAAACGTTTCCGCGTTAAGAATGGATGCTCCTTGCATTTATTTAAAACTTAATTTTAAGAAAATTTAATGACCACCATGTAACTATATTATCTAAATCAGCTTAAAAGAGTTAAGAGTGCGATCCTCATATAAACCAAGGAAGCAGTTGTTGTTAATCACCAAAGAAGAATCCTTGATGTATAGGATAAATACAAATGGGCCTTAAGGGCCACCTAACGTTATGTGAGGTGATGGAGTTAACAGAAATCTGATTGGTCTATTATTCATATTAGGATTTATCCATTTCAATAAAGAATAAATGTGCGATTGAACACGGAAGGCCGAGAATTGAAAGATCGAGACCTTATAACTAACTAGGTGAAAATTTTTAAAGTTTGTGTATGGGGAGATATCATGAGGAGATCATAATTGTCGCTAATTTGCTATTAGAAAAAATAGGAGAACGAAAAAAATTAAACCGCCGCTTTTAGTTTAAAAATTATTGAATTTTCATCTTGTTTTATATAATTTTTTCATGTCAAAATTACGTCCACAAAACGAAAAAGTATAGTTCAATCGTTGGTATTTATACTTGATATTACTTTATTTTCATACTTCACTGACACGCGTGCATAAGTTTTCTGACATACCAAACGAGTAACTCGGTGGTAAAAATGCTAGCGAAGCAAAATAAGGTAAAAAAGAAAAGATAACTTCTGCTTTCAGACTAGAGTAAAAAAGGTTGTGGAAGAGAAGTGTAGGATCGTCCTTTTGCTGTATAGGAATAGACAAAAGGTGAATTGTTGATGTGGCGCTGGTATATGATGATGCAGTTACGACTAGCAGTGCTTTCTGAGAAAAAGTGGCGAAACTTGTTGACGTCATTGTCGACACTTATGTTGCTGTTGTTGATGCTTATGTTGTTGTTGTTCATGCTGAAGACGCTGCTGTGAGACAAATTGTTGTTGTTGACGGGGTTGAGCTTGGAAAAGATTGAGCACCTGTGATGCTTATAAATAGTGCAATAAAGTTGACGTAAAGGTGCTAAACCCTTACGAGAAAGTTTCTAGCAGTTTATTCGGTATTACTTCGCTTGCACCACCCCTAAACGTCGTTGAGTTCTCACGTTATTGAATCCGAGAAAACACCGTGAGGGATGTGAACGTCCGCACAGCTTACGCAACATTTATTATTTTTTCATGACAACAGAACATTGGTATTTGACAGCACCGAATTATCGAAAGAAGCTCGTTGCCTTGACAATATCTAATAAAAGAAAAAGAACTATTCATAGAGAATGACATTGAAGGTCAGTAATAAGACTAACTTCGCGATCGGTCTTTCAAGAGTACCATCAAAGGTACGTAAGCCTACAACACGGACTTTATCGTCGTGGCGGAAATAAGTTTTGAACACTCAGTCGCTCCCACTTCCATACTTGTGTCGGAATTCCACTTATAACACTTATGGAGTTGCTTAAAGTACTCCTTCCATTTCTGTGCAAGCATATGATGCAAGGCTTTCAGTTTATTGAACCTACTGGAGAAACTTAATTGCAGAAATGAAACGTCTGGCTTAGCGGGAGTTAAAATGGTACTCTCAATGAGAAAATTACCATCTTTCTACGCTAGCTAACATTGTTGAAAATTCTTCAAACATGAAATTTTGAACGATGAATATTTCGTTCAGCGGGGTTTTAGCCCGGCTTGCTGTAAGCCCTCCACACAAATATGCACACGTCTGATTAAAAATTGGATAAAATGAACTCCATAAGGCAAATTTTTTTGGAAAGGTTCAATATAAGAAAGAGAAGAGGATTGCACTGGTCGACCTAATGAAAGGATCAAAGGCGTTAAGTTTGCTATCCTTTCGCATGTATAGTTATCGACGGGATATCGTATTTTGAAAAATAATTTCTTTGGCAAAGGATGATTAAATGATTTTTAACAGATTCTAATACTTAGCTCGGCGAGGAAAGATGGATGGATTGTCTTCTATCTGCGTATGTGGCAGCAGTAAGCCTGTATATATATCATCGAGGAAGTTTTTTTTTCAAATACCAGCCACTCAGCGGACGTCCTCATGCGGGGACGGTGGTGATTAGGAAGGGCTATATGCAGTGAGAGGTTAAGGAAGGAAGTAGTGTATGTGAACATTGGACCTGAGTGAGGCTAAAGGATGGCGAGTCTCTGTAGTGTGTTGGGTGGTAGACATGTAAGAACGATATGGGGTACGGGAAAGAAGGTTAGTAAGGCGTTCGGGGATACTTTGTAATTGGATGGTATAATTTGGTTGCACTTCGCTTGGAACGGAATTATATGGCGGCATTTGGCTAGTTCGAAGGGATAGTCTCAGCTATGTGGGGCTATGCCATCATATTTCTGCGTGTTACAGCTCTTTAACATTGAGCTCACGACTGACGAGGGAAACATTTCTCTTCATTTATTAATACGATTGGTCACAAATACTCTCCAATGGTATAACTATGGTTGTTGGATCTGTCCACAATCGTAGAAGATATTCAGACAGATTTAATTGTGATTTAAAAAAATCGACGATCTTGATCATGGATTTAGCGACCCATAGCTCTTTTCGGGTTAACCATATATTTGCGGTGGGGATTAATTTTGTTTTAGTCGTTAAGAAATGGCTATATACGTTTTCGGAATTGTCTTTTGAGCATTATAGAGAGGGGTTGCACGTGCTTTTTCGAAAACACGGCACAAACCATGTAACTTCATTGCAAAATTGTAGTGGTGATTAATATACCGCTTTTATTATTTCATTAGTTACGCTGGCAGTTTTTTGTAGGGAATGATACAGTTTCTCGAGCTAGCCTTAGTCTAAGATCATTTTCTTATAGAATAATAAATATAACACTGCGTATGCCGTAAATATTTCCTTGTCGCACGGAGGCAGGCATTCCTAACATTTGTCTTCTTTTCTCAAGCCCCGGAAAATCAATTACTATTCACGATTTTGATATGGCGAAAGAAGTAAGGATGTAAATCACCGTAGACCAAGCAAGCTAGAAAGGAGTAACTGCTTTTCAACTGATTCTTTACTTTCTATCTGATAAAAATAGCTTAGAGCTCAGATAACTGATGCACACTCTAGAGTAGGTCTCTCGAGCGCACTATGGAAATGCTTTCCTGTGTAGGGATTATCAAAATCCTTCGATCACTTTTTATAAAGCCCAACGAACATTTTGTTTGAATAAGGAGATTAAAGTTAAGTTTTTGTTCGAATGAAACATTAAAATCGATGTACGACAGACACCATCATCGTTGTTACCGTCAATTGTGTACGTATCAACAAAAGATGGCCTAGAGAATGACATCTTTTGCACATGGAAAGGCTCAACGATCTGAGGTTAATTCTACACCAGTATGCCAATGATAGTAAATAACAAGTAAGAATTGCATATATCCATTACACTTCCAATAGAGTGAAATAGCTTAACATTGTCTGGAAACATTAAAAATTCACTGTGCCGAATGACACCAAGTAGATGATTAATAAATAAAACAAAATGTAAGGGATCTAAATGGTAGCCTTGTGGCACAGCAGAAGAAACAGGTATCATTTCGGAATAGAAAAATTTGTACACTGCTTTTCGTGCGCGATGAGATAAGCACGGCGCAAAACCATTTGACTAAACAATCAGGAAATCTGATTTTTGATAATTTCAAAATAAGCAAGTCTTGATTAACCCTATAAAATGCCTCACCAAATTCTGTGACAAGAACGTCAGTTTGATTACGATGGAAAAAAGCTTGAAAAATATAGATGATAAAGATGTCAAATGATTTTATTCCAAATGGCTAACTACGTTCGTCGCATACCATATCTGAATACGATTCTTGGAAAAATGTAGCACCCATAGTAGCCTGCACAGGTGCAGATGATTCCTTGTTACCGTAACGCATATATATTGGAGTTTTACGCGTCGATTCGACGAATCTGTAAAACGTTTCAGGCTTTCTCCTAAGGGTTTTGCTTGTTTTGTGTACATAATCGCTGCAACACTTTTTATTAACTACGAAATAAGTATTTCTGCCCATTTTTTTGAAAACCTTGCCAGTTGCTTGGCTTCTATCACCCGCTCGGTGATACCGGTCATCTTCTGAATTGCCTTCGTGGTGGATTTGCTTCTTTGATAGCCAAAATGGCACCTGTGTAGAAGCATTATTGAGTAAAAAGGAAGTCAAGCAGATGGGCCCCTATGATTTCGACATATGCTAATTTTTGCTACTTACTTTCGATATAAAGATCCCTCGGGCCTTGTTCCAGTACTGAGGTATAGAACAAGACATAAAAATTTGTCTATTTTCTAAAGTGATGCGGACACATATAAATTCAACATCCATTGAACGACGAAAAGATACTAATTCGGATGAAAAGAAACTGCACACAGCTAATAGAACACCTCCCCCTCTATTAAAGTGTCTAGGTTGCCTATTTACTGTATAATCAGCACAAAATATTTCAGAACTTAATACAATGAGCTTTAGCAACGATGAACACAACCGGTACTATCTGGATACAAACTACGGGGCTAAGTGTTAAGACCTCTAATATGTTGATAAAGAATAATGAAACTAAGACTTCCTATAACTAGTTTTTTGTGTAATAGACGTAATAAAAGAAATAAGAGCAATAGTTGAACTGCGCGGTCTGTCACGAGAAACGAATTCTCTTAGTAGCGCATTTCGTGGCCAGAAGTCCTTAAATAGCATGCCCTCGGCATAAAATTGCGGCACTGATATTTTAAATGACCCAGTTGTATTCGTATTTAAATTTAGATACGCTAATAGCATGTTTTGCTACATCAGGACTTTTGATGCACATAAACTGCAAAATGTCAGGTAATAAATATTCATTGTTAACAGTAGGTACCTTAGCCAAATCAATCAAAACAGAAACAGTACTTTCGGATGACACAGATCATCAGAAGATTCAGCTGCATCAAATTGTGAAGTGATTCCATCAGGCAGTGGGTGAACAACAAACGAAAGAACTTCAACTTGAGTATCAACGCGTCGAGAAGTGGTAGGAATATCATCAGGCATAACTGACATGATCGCTGGACTAAATTTAACTGTGATCGCCTAGATTCCAAGGCACCTACTTTTTATCATCTTTATTCAAAACACAATGAAACAATTGAAACGTGGAATATTAGATAAGTAAGGATTCATTTTTCGCATAAAAACTAAAGAACACATAAAAAAGCCCACCGCTTGCTTACTACAATTTTCTATACTCAGATATACACTTCCCAAGGTGAATGCGAAAACAATTTATCCAGGAAAAACTAGCCAAAACTTGGCTCAGAAGATAATAGATTTATAGGAAAGCATCGTAATGAGACAGTAATTGTCGCTAGTTTACTGAACAACTTAGCATTGACTTCACCCTCATTAGCACAGAAAAATCAGTCAGTTTTATTCTTTTTATACATATATTTTTTATAAAGCCGAGAAATCAAGAAACCAGATAGTAAAATTTTGAGTATTTTTGCTTTAAACGTATGCACAATTCTTTTCAGATACGAAGCGAGTAGCTCGAAAGTATGAATGCAAGTGACGAAAAGAAAAGAAAAAACAACCTCTGCATTAATCTAAAGTAAAACCAAATGTTTGGACAAAAGTGCAGGGTTGCCAGTTAACAGTTTGCGTATACGACACGTCTGTGAGAGCCGCTAGAGTAAACCTTGAAAATGTAACAATTGAACTCTAAAGGGTTCGTAGCGGTTGATATTGTTTATAGAAAGCCATGCAAAAAAAAGGGGTAGAACCATTGGCACGGGGAGTATACAAGGGTCCAGAAGCACAAGGGATCCCCGTTCGGTAGATTAGGTTACGTCCGTCCACGTGTTTGTTAAAGGGTAAATACGTGGTAATCTTTTAGTTGTAGCAATTTGAGTACTGTCAGTGAACAAAAAATATAGAACCCCTCCCACATCTCAAGAACTAGCTGACTCAACAGAGGCATGTACATCAGTTTCATACGCTTCCATTCCTCCTAAAGTGGCACTTTCGAGTTACCCTAAAAATTAATGCAGTTAATAGTTTGCTATAGGCAGAGAGAAAGCATTTAGACAGTATCGTCACAAGTACTTTGAAGATAAGACGCTCGACCGTTAATAAAGCTACAGTTTAATTGTGAGATTGATTACTTCGAGTAAAAATTTATCAAAAGTCTACTTAAATTGGTGAAAGAAAATTATTTATCTGATATTAGGAAATAAAAAAAAAGGCAAAGAAAATATTGCTTAAGAGAAAAACCATATTTCTTACAAATTCAAAGCTATGCAGGGAAATGTGTGTAAACAATTTCGCAACAAAGAACGGGAGGAAAATGACCGAAAAGAAAAAATAACTACTCATACATCGATTCCGGATTAATAGATGCAAAGCTTATATTTGTTAACAATGTATTATATTTTCGCATAACGTATAGGAGAACCAATATAACGAGAAGAAAAAAATGAAAAAAAGCTGGACGAGCTGCCTGACGACTATTGTTGAATGAAGTTACTGGCATAAGATAAATTATTATCCAGGTGTATTGCATAAAAACAAAAACCAAAAAATTGACACAATTTTTTCATCAACTATTGTATCATTGTATGCACACATACACACCCATACCTACACACATACACACCTATACATACACACCTACACACACACACACACACATCGACGTGATTTCGTAGCGCGCGGACGTGTTTCTAAGTGCTCCGTAAATATCATAGGCGATTGTTATTAGAAAATTACTCCAGGTGAAATTCTTTTATGAAAAGGAAACTAAACGATATATAAAAGTGCGACAGTGCTTCTGCTCGATTTTAATTAGATATAAAGACAATAACACAATAGTGCGAAAGGGCAGATTTTGTTTTTCTTTACTTTTTGTTTTTCCTTTCTTGTCTGTGGGTTCACCCGCTTTCGTTTATTTGGGGGCCGTTCAGTGGCACCCAAATGAACAAACAAAAGAAAGGGAGCAAATTATAGAGGGACATTGCCATCTACTGCTGCAATAGAACAGCCCTGTGCATTGGCGAAAATAATTTAAATAATAAGCAATAGCACAGACTTACTCCTTGCTGTTAAAGGACTAGCTTAGAGTAGCATAGCTGAGGGCGACATTAAATTAATAAGCACTATTGGTCAACCCTTCACCGATCAAGGGCCGCAGAGGGACAAAGACTAACAATAAAGTAAGTACATAATCATAGAAAATAACGACAACGGCAGCAACATACATACAGAAACATACTCTGCACACACAAGGAACACACTTATATGTAAGACCTTTACAAACACATACATCCACACGTAGATATATACACATACATTTAAACATACACACACGAACACACGCACACAAAAATATACACATAATATACATCCATACCCACACAAACATAGGAGAAATTCTCATACATTGGCATACATACATACGCAAGCAGATAAATACAAATAGCCCGATACACAAAACATAACTACGTAAAAGTTTTACACAATCAACACGAAACTCATGCCGGCTAAGACCGGAAATAAAGGACACCTCAAGGTGCACAAGCCATGCGGGACAGTCCGGAAGTGTTATTCGATCCATTCAAAACGAGCACTCGAATCCAATGCTCACCTGAGCAACTGGGCGGGAAAACAACGCAGGAGAGAAGTCAGTCCTCACCGCCGATTCTTCAAGATAAGTCAGTTATGATAAAGAAGGGCGAAAACTCATTTGTCGAGCTAGGGGAGAAAATTGGAGAACTCATCGAAATGATGGCCCGAACTCCTTCCGCTCCTGCCAGGCGCCCCGAAAAAGGTAGAAAATCAAATGCCAAACAAAAAACGGTCAGAGATGGCACTACCCAGACCGAAAGGGGAAGCAAAGTAAACGCTGGGAAAAGGCTCAGAGAAGAGGGATCAGCAGATACTACTCCTGCGAAAAAAAGTAAGCGGACGGGCGATGGGATAAGTCTCAATAACGAGGCGCCAAAGCAAACAAAAAACGCCAGTGAAGAGTGGACCGTTGTCAAAACAAAAAATAAAAAGGTCAAGCCAATCAAATTGGTGAGTAAGCCAGATGCTATTGTAATCAAGCAAACGGGCGTTATGTCTTACAGCGATATATGCTGAAAAAGTTAAAAATGATGCAGACTTGCAAAAAGTCGGCGAAAATGTGACCAGAATACGGAAAACATTAAAAGGAGAAATGCTGCTGGAATTTAAGCAAAATTCGAAAGAAGAAAACACTGCTTAGCAGCAATTGATGGAAAAAGCGCTCGGCCAAGAGGCTAGTGTCAAACTAATGTCAAAGCAAACAACGATTGAGTTTAGAGACCTAGATGAAGTGACCTCGGCGGATGACTTAATAGCGGCCATAAATACGAGTTTCAGCAGCTTGAACGTCAGGAGGAAGCAGTCATGTCGATCAGAAAGGCGTATGCCGGCACACAGACAGCAAGTCTAACAGTCCCAACAAAAAGTGCTAAAGAGTTACTTGAAGCCGGCAAAATCAAAATTGGTTGGGTAGAAAGCAGGATCAGAGGAAAATCCGCAGTACTGAAATGCTATAGATGCTTAGAGGAACGTCACATCGCTAGAAACTGTAAAGGACAGAAAGATAGAAGCAAGTGCTGTCTAAAATGTAGCGAAGAAGGTCACCGAGCAAGAGACTGCACAAAGAGTCCGTGTTGTGCGATCTACAAGGAGCAAGGCAAGCCTCATGACCATCAACTGACTAGCAGAACTTGCCCAGTAAATACATGCGGCGCGAACAATAAGGGACAACTATGAAGTGCATGCAAATTAACATAAACCACTGTCGGACTGCACAAGAGGTGCTAAACACAGAACGTCAGAGAACTGTCGATTGACATTGTAGTCTTAAGTGAGCCATACAAGTTAGGCTCCGAAAATAAGTGGGCAAAGGACAAGGCTGGTACTGCAGCATTTTGGCAATGCAGCTCGCAAACGCCAACCATGAGATTTATCTCAGCAAGGGAGGGCTACGTTTGCGTTCAATATAAAGACGTTTACCTTTACAGCTGCTATTTCCCGCCAAGTACAAATGACGCGGACTTCGAGAAGCGTATAGATGACTTATGTACTGACACAAGGGGAAGAACACCGCTAATTTTCGCCGGCGATTTTAATGCCTGGGCGACCGATTGGGGTAGCAAGTGCACGAACGCTAAGGGCAGAATAGTGCTTGAATCCCTAGCCTTACTCGATATGGCAATTCTAAACGAAGGCAATGAAAACACGTACAACAGAGACAGTCATGGCTCCGCGATCGATATTACCACGGCCAGCAGTGCATTGCGCATAGAATGGGGTATTAGCAATATCTATACCCACAGTGACCATGCGGCAATAATCTGGGAACTACAGCACAGCCAGCGGGCGAACAGGGTAAAACTCCCTCTCAGGGGTCCAAAATGGAAACCAGAATCTCTAGACAAAGAAATCTTCGAGCTTATGTTGGAAGAAGCAGAACCTAGAAACTCAGCTCAGGCTTCCGTTGCGGAGGTTACAGCAGGGATTATAAAAGTGTGAGGGTTCAATGAGAAGACGTTACTTCTATAAGAGCAAGCAGTCAGTACACTGGTGGACAGACGAGATAGCGGAACTAAGGGCTAAATACAATAGAGTGAGGCGTGTCTACCAAAGATCGAGGGGGACTAATGCTTATCTCAGCCACCAAGAAGAGTTCAAACTCAGGCGAAAGCTCTTTACAAAAGCGATTATGGTCAGTAAGAAAAACTGCTGATTTACGAGATTTACCCATGGGGTATGGCGTATAAGTTGGTAATGAAGAAGCTTAAATATTCAGACCAACCAAGCTGTGTAGAATTCGTGGAAGAAATAATCAGCACCCTGTTTCCCCAGAAAACTATTTATGTATATGTGCCACTGATTGAGGTGGGAGATAATATTAATCTCCCCGGGCCTGAGGAGATTGTTGCTATAGCAAAGGGAATAAAAGGCAAGAAAGCGCCGGGTCCTGGTGACATCCAAAACTGCGCTATTAAGCAAGCCATGTTGGCAAGGCCTGCTATGTTTGCGAGAACTTTCAGCGCTTGTTTGAAAGAACAAATTTTTCCAGATAAGTGGAAACAACAAACGCTGGTGCTGCTGCCAAAGCCAAATAAGCCGTCGCATGTTGCGTATTCACACCGCCCTATTTGCCTATTGAATACGATAGGCAAGGTGTATGAAAATTCCAAAACGCTTAGAAGAGTCACTGGAGACCTCTAAAGGGCTGTCGGACTTCCAATTCGGCTTCAGAAAAAAGAAAAGCCCGTTGGATGCAAGAACGGTGGTCACAAATACTGCCGCAGAAGCGATAAAAGGTACACGCTGGATGGAAGGCAACAAAAGTATTGCTTAGTAATGGCATTAGACATTAAAAATGCTCTCAACTTAGCAAACTGGTATTGTGTCATAGCTGCCCTACAGGAAAGAGGAGTCCCACCATATCTTATAAATATAGTAACTAGCTATTTTACTGGTAGGAAACTTCGATACGTTACAGATAAAGGGTGCAGAGAAAGGCTGATCACTGGAGGCGTACCTCAGGGATCAGTACTAGGCCCTACATTGTGGAACGTAATGTATGTCGATATCCTGAGACTACCTCTCCCTGAGGGGGCATCGACCGTGGGTTTTGCTGACGACATAGCGATAACCATCGTGGCAAAGACTTTGGAGACGGTTACCACTACAGAGAATTAAACCACCCACATGATCAAGAGGTGGCTGCGGTCAGTGGATTTAGATTTGGCGGAAGAGAAAACAGAAGCTGTACTAATCTCCTCTAGGAAGAAGTTGGAGAAAGTGACTATCCAAGTGGGAGACACGACGATACAGTCACAAGAAACTATAAAATACCTAGGAGTGATGATCGAATGCAAACTTTCGTTTAAAAGGCATCTGAAATATACGGGCGAAAAGGCAGCGAAGGTAGCAAAGGCGCTGCCGCGCTTACTGCCAAACTTGCGTGGTCCTAGGCAATACCGCAGAAAGCTGATCGCAGAAGTGGTAACTGCGAAAATAATGTACGGCTGTTCTGTGTAGAAAAAGGCCCTCGCTATACCGTCCTACATGAGAGACATCCATGCAGCAGGAGGGTGTGCGCCGGGTATCGGAAGGTGTCGAAAGATGCGGGTTCGGTTATCGCTGGCATGATACCAATCGACTTGCGAGCTAAAGAAGGTATGTATAGGGCTGAATTTCACAGATTGTCGGCTGAAGTGACTACGCAGCGTGCAAAAGAGCGACTAGTGGAAGAATGGCAGGCGCGCTGGAGCAGAGCGAGTAAGTGTAGATGGATCAACCGGCTTATACCAGATTTACGGCCCTGGGTGAATAGGCAACACGGTGAGGTTGACCTTTATTTGACACAACGAATTAGCGGCCATGGTTGCTTTCATTCTATAGTTTTTGTGAGTACATCGAAGACGCTGAACATGTTTTCTTTGTCTGTCTGAAATACCATAACGAACGACAGAGACTACAGAGGAAAATTGGAAGGTTACCTCTCCCCGACAATCTTGTGACAAATATGTTGCACGACCTGAAAATATGGAAAGCGGTAGGAGTATTCGCCGCAAACATAATGAGAAACCAAAGATACGAAGAACGTCAGCGTAGAATCTTAAGTAGTGCGTAAACGGCTACCCACCCTGTGAAGGTATACCTAAACGGTCGTGCCACAGAGTAGGGAATAGGAGGGGTAGTTTTTAACGGGTTGAAGTCTCGCACTGCCCTTATGGGCGCCTGCTGATGGTTTTCCACCTCACAAAAAAAAAAAAAACATAAACATACATACATACACGCATACATCCATACACACACATATATACAATCAACATTTAAGAGAATACTATTGAACTGTAAAAAAAATAAAATAATAACTGTTCGCCAAGGGACACTATATTAGTGTAATCATCTAACATACGCTGTTATAAACACGCTACATAGATCCCATAACTGTAAATAGGCAACTTTATAAGCTAGTTAAGTATACACTAAAATTCACGAAATATACCTAACGGTTAACTCTGTACAAAAGGCATAAAATAAGTAGAAACATAGGAATGTAAACAAGCATAGCAATAAGAAAACCAAGCAGGTAGATAAATATCGTCCCTAAGCATAAAATGGATTCATAAAGGCAAACAAACATATTCGACCAGACAAGTGTGATCGAACCTAAACTAACACTTTGAAGAATAGATATATAAGAATAACATTGTAATAACGGGATAGTTTGGTGGCCACCACTATAAAAGAGCGTGTCGCAATACGCTCAGTTTTTTATTGTGTCATAGCCGCCGTCGAGGTAAGTAAAGCACCGACTATACTACAAGCTGATTTTGACTACTAGGGTTTTCTTGTTTGACTCTACGGATAGGGGACGAGCTGGTTCAGCTTTAATGGCCATCCCTGAAGGACTAAAAGGACTATTGACTCTATGGACAGAGGATGAGCTGGTTCAGCTTTAATCGCCATCCCTGAAGGACTAAAAGGACTATTGACTCTACGGATAGGGGATGAGCTGGTTCAGCTTTAATTGCCATCCCTAAAGCACTAAAAGGACTACTAACTTTACGGATAGGGGATGAGCTGGTTCAGTTTTAATGGCCATCCCTGAAGCACTGGTAAACACCTTTTTTTTGGAGTCCCAGTTAGGAAGGGACCCACGGCTGCTATGACTCACGTGAAATATTCGTCTCTCTTTATAGTAACCCGCAAATTCGGAATTAAAAAACAGAACAAGCTCGTGCAATAAAAAAACAATCGTAAGCAACAAGAAAAGTCGGGCCACCAGGTTGTTTTTTTTCCCTTCTACCGCTCTAAAAAACGATTTTGTAACCTCCACGAAATAAATAAAATAAATAAAATAAAGTAAGAACACACCCGAAGGTCCAATTAATTACAAATTGTCTTGAAACGGACCCTGGAGTGGCTGAGTTATACCCTGCCCCAGAAAAAACCGTTACAACATTATGAAGCATATAAGAGTGTGCACAGAAGAAGAAGGTGGCCGAGTTTTAAAAAATGATTGGACATCATCGTTACCGGAAATACGTGCATGTATCGGGATTCTGTATGATCGTGTTGCTCACGAGGCAAAAAATTTAAAACTGAGCTATTTATGATCAACAAAGTTGTGTCCCGAATTTTTTAGAAAAACTATGCTTAGAGAAAGTTTAGACAAAGCCTAAGATTTATTCGTTTTAATAGAAGAAACGAAAGAAGTAAGCGCCTAAAAATACATAAATTTGCCTTGGCGCACGCCTTTTCGCTTTGTGCACACAGCAGGTATCCAAAGAAAAAGTCATTAACGGTCCAAGAAGAGCCAATTATGTGGTCAAAGTGCTCGTCCAAACGTGTTGTCTAAAAACTTCTAAACGTGTTGTCTAAAAACTTCTTCTAGGTTTCACGTTTTGTTAAGTTAGAGATATAGAAATATACTCACCCAGCTTAAACACTCCATGAAAACCTATACAAACCTCTAACTGACCTACTGATTACGGCATCGAAGTTACTAGCCCCAAGTGGACCATAAGAAATAAAACATTCACTCAGTTTATTTGACACCAGACGACTTCTGGTTATATATAACTAGTACGACACTTAACCACTTATTCAGTCACTGCATTTTGTAGAACCAATAGAAGGGAGGAATCAGTACCATCCCATCCCAGTATCAGCTGGTTTCTACAAGCAAAAAGTAAAACCAAATCCGTATACTTGATGTGGTCGCCTAATTCCTGCGTAACCTTGCAACACAGGCTGATGAGAAGCAGCCTACCATGCGGGTGTTCAGCCGACATACACACACATTAAAACTGGCAAAGGTGACATGCACGTTCCATGATAGGAGAATGGTTACTGACCCCCACCTCCCTTGGCAAATCTTAAATTTTGTCCCGGTAGCACAAGTTTTCTGCATCAGCAAAAACCACTGCCTAGCTCACGTATAAATTGACCTAGCTCAAACTTGGTGTCACAACTGCAGTGTAAGTTAATTTTCCTTTCAACATCTGCCCAGGATTTGGAGACAAAATGGACACTCTTATCGAACTCTTCCACGTATAAATATTTTACCACATCAGCCGGATTTCTAATAAACATTCTTGCGACACAACCCGCCGGCTCAGCTTCTCTTGAACTGATATATTAGGCTGGTCTCCCCGGCCACGTGTTGGCTACGACACTCAAACCCTCCTCACTATACGTAGTGAGCAGTAACACCCGACTACCGCGCATCAGTTGAGAACCTTTACACCCAACGTGGGAGCCACCCCCGTAATAACTTTTTAATCACCTCCTTCGGTGTGTCCATATCCTTTGTGCCACCAAGAGTCACTGACCAGTTTTTGACTGGTTTTTGACCAGTTTTGGTACTGATCTAATTGAGGATGCCCCACCGTAAGATCTAGCAGACAGGAAACAGCCTCGGAATTTTCAAGCGGGTCACAAAAAGAGAATTTTCTGTAAATAGGCGAAAGAATATGGCCTCATATTCGATAGCCAGACGAACAATATTTCTAGCGAGAGTAACCAATATGTCTATAGGGGTAGAGACGTATTTGCGCAGCGGTCAACATTTGCCTTGACCCTTGCCACCGCACCAACTAATGGCTGTTCCGACTTACTTGCACAATCAACTGGAGCTACAGCAACACGTTTCAGTGCGACAGCTACTGAAGCATACGAGATGGCGACGGCTTTGAGACAGGAAAACTTGAAGTAGACAGATCGCAAAGAAGAGCTCTTCACCATCTTCACTTTCTTACTACTAGCATCGGCCTTTTTAACAGCCTCGTCCTGAGACGCATTCGACACAGTGCTGACTCGATGGTTTTTAGAGATACGCGCTAAATCTTCCCATACCATTATCACATCAGTGGGCAATATGCCCGTATTAGACGCACCTGCTTGATTGCTGCCGGACCCTTTAGGTTGGCTACATTCAGACGTTTCCGTAAGTACTCACACGAAAATTGTAATTGAAGTTGTAATTGAAACTGTAATGCTGTTGAAATTCTCAAAAGTTCAGCAGATAAAAACAGTAGTATCTATTTTAATTTGCAGTTGTTTACAGTCACAACTCTACACTATTTAGCTTTGTAAAAGGCTAAGCCACTTAAACTAACAGCGCTACTTTGCGCTCAATTAATTGTGCAATTCGAAAAAGTTTTAACGTTTGTGTTAGATTTTATTACAACTAAGCGAATATTTGCGTGTTTGTTAAAGTTTTCGAAGCCAAGTCTACAAAATGTGGAAAGTAACACAATTTTACATCATCAGCATGCACTCAAATACCTGAAAACCATTCATCAGTACGCTAAAGAATAGAGGCCTTGCGCATGTTCCGAAAAAAAAAATATTGATCCGGGTAAAGTATCGTTGTAAACAACATTTTGAACAGGGCTTTTTAGAAGAGCCGAAAATCATTTAACAAATTAACAAGCATGTTTAAAAAAATGGAGATATGAGAAAAATTTTAAATTTTTATCCCACGGATACTCCACAGACGGTTACATCTAACAGAAATACACGTGCTTTACCCATATAAGAACAAACGGACGAAATTCCGAAATTCTATTACCTATAGTATATTTTTGCAGGAAAACATCATTGTATTTTAAGTACGTTATTATTTACACAATTTCTATGATATCAAATTCGTTCGCCATTGTTAGCATAGTAATCTTTATCTTTTTCCGCATAACTTTCTTTATTTTTATGAACTTTTTCTTTTCGTTCATCCCTTCGCTTTTTTTTATAAATCACGCAATGGCGAAAAACTTATTACGGCTTCAAGCCCAATATGAAATTTTTTTACATGATCTTCAGTTCGATTCTCTATATATATATGCATATTTTAAACCATTTAAACCATTGATCTTAGTGGAAGTTTATGGACAAATACAACAGAAACATTTAAACAGAACTTTATTCAAAGTTTTCAGCAATAAGCAAAAGTTTTTATTGCAATCTTTTTAATTACATTTTGTAAAGCACACACTATTTCCTGTTTTTAATTTTTTCTTATATCTTCTGCTTTTCGACCAACTAAACAATAAGTCTCTTTTTTGTTTCTTCGCAAGTTGACAAAACCTTAGCCTTAACATCATCCATTTATCAACGCGCTAGTCTAACAACCTAATAAAGTTGTATTTGTAGCTAATTTTGCAAGATAAAATCACACTCAATAAATTTGTAAATTTTGTAAATTTATTTTTGATAATATCGTTTCATTTCGTAACGTCAGTAGACAAAAACATCGATAATGATTATTCTCTTTCCCTAACATATAGAAATTTGTGTCATTTATCGTCGAAAAAACTTTGCTTTCGGCAATAAAAAAATGTGCATACTTTCTAGACAGCTGTATACTCACTATTTAATATAGCGACTCGATAATCGACAGTTGTAGATCCAAACGTAAAAGCTACGATTTAGTTTACAGGATATTAAGAGCTATAAACCAGCCCCTGAAATTAAATATGAAAACAACCGAATAAGGAAAGGACCAAGTGTATGTAATATTCTGCATACTATTCAAGTTCGTCCGGGGGACCAACACATATATATAAAGTGTTCACAGACCAATGATATAAAAGTAGGAGAACTGATTGTTGTTTTGCGTACATACAAGATATTATTACATATATGAATAGATATGCCACAAGTGTCCCTTAAGATTTATAAATTCAAAAGTGCATAGGTTGCATTGCCTTGATTCTTAAATTTCTTTTACTATTTTCTTATGGTACACCATTCGCTTGCCGAGACATGTATCCTGGTTTATTGTAGTGCTTTTCGTAACTGACCTGGTTGGTATCGAATACAACAGATTTTATTTGCTTTATATGCTTTTTAATACGTTTATTATTTCGCAATGATAAGTTTGTAGTCCTGAGAGTTAGTTTAATACAGCTTTTGCCATGTAATTTTGTTTCTGTCACAATAATCTCAAATACAACCATTGTCTCCAATATAAACCTAGGTTTTTCTACTATCTTTACGATATTTTATATATGCTATATTTATTTTTATTTCTTTTTGCATATGACTAGCCACTCACGGGACGTGCCCTACATGCCTTAACACTAAGGTGCTCAGAAAGGGCTGTAGTTAGACAGGTATGACAAGAGGGATTAACATTTGTGTACATTGATTAAAAAGTGTAAACATCAGATACAGTGAGAAACACTCCTGCTGATAGATTGTTACAAAAGTGATCAGTTCAATTAAAGAACGACAAGTGATGATGTGTCGTACAATGTGCGGGCCATCCCAGGATGAGTGTGTGGGAAACTTAAGAAAGCTTTGTGGTCCTAGTAGAGGACTTAATAGGTGGATAAATCCCTTTCATCTGTATAGAATACTTGCCCTGGATGTACCTATATATAAGCTGACAGTACGCTGATGTTTACGGTCAATGCGAATTTTGCACACATTTTCGTCATCCAAGAGCACCTAAACTTTCTACAGTATGTGGTCGAGGGACTCCTAACAAGACTTACGGACTCTCACCCACACATGCAAGTTATATTCTAAATTTGGCCGTATATAGGCATTGTAAATAGTCAACATTCTGAATAAATGTTCTGCCCCACAAACGCTATTTTGCATTCTCACACCCAAAACATAAAGGGTTGCAGATTTTTGCACATTGGCACCATTAAACGGAAAAGGGGATTCGTTCTCCAATTTCTCTATGCGTTAAAGGGCAACACTGTGTTCTGGTGGCTTTAAAATTTATCCTATTAGCTTGACCCCCTTCTGTTATTATGCCCATCTCTGAAAGATGAATCATTTTATCTTTTTTCATAATGTATGGAACACCCAAAAGGAAGCTTCAGAGACCTTATAAGGTATATATATTCTTGATCAGTGTGAAATTCTAAATTGACTAAGCCATGTCTGTCCGTCTCTTGTCTATGTGTCTGTGTGGCACTCTCCTGATTGCAAAAATATCGACTTCAAATTTGCTAAAGCCATTGAAAGTTTTTGCACGCGGTTTGGTATTGAAAATGGGTCAAATTGGTAGGAGCAAAAGCCCGTTCTTAACAAAAATTTGTGGGTTTTTGCTCGTTACTCAGAAGTTATAAAAGTTATAAGACTGAAATTTTCCACATTTACTGTGCGCAAGACTTTACTCTTTACATATAAAAATGGAAAAAATGGGCCATGCTTACACAAGGTTACAAGTAATTAAATTTCATTTTTTCACTTTTTGGAAGTTTTATGCTTATTTATCATAACGATCAAAGGGAACCAATGACACAAAGTACTGCCCTCTATGAGTGAGTAAAAGGGTTTCCTGTCACGCATATAAAGTTGTTGATGATTACCAAAAAGAGAGAAAGTGCAGAGTACATCTATATTTATGTGGAATTCCTATGTGAATTGTGGAATAATATCACGTGTTGAAAAGATTACGTGATAACCTGACGAGTATGGCAGCACACTTGTTTAGGACTACGGTTGCGACGCCATCTGGTCCCGGAGTTTGGCGAGTGTTGAGACTACCTTTTTAACTGGCCTTGTTTGAAGAAATAAGGTGCCCATCAAACATATTACCCTTTCGAATGGGCGCAATGGTTGATCGCTATGTGATATATGGGAATTTCAAACAAATATTTCAGCCAACACATTAGCTTTATCAGCCGGTTCGAATATAGCTTGGGCTGGCAGCTATTTGGTGCGGCAAAAATTTTGCCCCTCGTGCAGAGTCTTTTAGTGGCGTAGTACTTGGTTGCATATATTCCTAGATTGTTTGCCAAGCACATTAGTTTGGTTGTTTGGGTAAAGACGCCAAACTTTAAATGCTTTCGGTTAATAAAATTTAACTGATTTATCGCAAATTTTTCGGAAGTTTTTCGCCTGACTAATGCTTAAAGAATTTTCCAGAGCTATTAAAATATGATGTCAGGGACGCGTGATGGAAGAAATCTCCGTCTTCACAGTCATTTGTAATATCGGATATAATTGCGGGTTATGTACGGTCAGGATACATGAATGAATGTTTGGCGCCGCTGTGCCTAAAACTAAATTGCCTATATAGAAAATTGAAATCGAGCAGAAAAATTACCGTGTTAAAAGTAAAAAAGTTATAACGGCTTCTAGTCCTTTCTTCATTAATTTCTACCTCTGTTATGAACCTCTCGCTTTCTCTACAATTTATTGTAGTCTTTCAGTAGGTAATGGGTACTGTAATGTATTTAACCGTATAGTATAATATTTTTGGGCTGCTGCATTTTTTTTAAGTAACGTTCCATAATTCAATTGAATTTATTCACATTGTATTGTCAACGTTTCCATTAGCAATATATTCCTATCGTATATAATAGTTTCAATCATTTTGCTCTACCGCCCACTATTTTTGTTTTATCACTGGAAGCGAATTTCGGGTGTACTGCCAACAATAGTTGTTTACTGCTTTAAGCAAGATGGCCTTAGCATACAAATTGGATTGTCAGAGTATGAGCCATTTTAATAGATGTGCTAAACTTGATTAAACTTGATGAGAGTCTTCTTCACGAATTCGATATTTTTCTATTGGCGAAACTTGGCTGAAAGAACATGTCTCTAATTTTGCCGAGTTACTACCAGGAAATAGAGTACCCAGAAATGATCGTGTAGCAGAGGCAATGTGCCTATATATTTTTACGAAATTCAATAATATAAGTCGAGTTACAGAAGGGTGGGTTTGCGAATCTCCTTTTGTTAAGTCTTTAAAACAATAAACTCATAGTTGCCGTTGTCGACTTGCCTAAAGGCGATGTGTTCTGCTTGCGCAGAAGCTATGGCATACTTTAACGATGATATTTTTATAACCAGAGATTTTAATATTCATTTATTTGTCAAATCTATAAATATTATTATTATTAACAGTCATTTATGCGTGAAATCTATAAATATTAGAGTAAACTGTTCAAGGAATGGCCTTTGATGCAGGTGTAACTGCCTTCCGACTCATTTTAATGTTCAACAACAAACTATTTATCTTTTTGATTACTTTCACATAAGCGAAGATATTTTCTATTGCCATAAGCCGTCAGTATCTGATATTTCACATCATTCGCTAACCTTTTTATCGCTTCATATCAAAATCACAAAGGTTGAACAGCCTTTCAACTATAAAAATTTTAAGAAAGCTTATGCTGATTACCTCTTAATATCCTACATGAGATTGACTTTAGTCTCATGTACTTCTGTAATTCAGTTGACTGCCAACTTGAGAACCTGAACGGGATTCTGGGATATCCATCAAACTTGTAGATCTATCCTTACATATCAAACAATCCAGTACGTATTATTAACACTATTCTGTATATCCTGCGGCGTGGAAAATTGCCCGTGTTACATTCATCTCATAACAGTGCTCGTCTTACTCACATAACATTCTTCGATCGAGCAGCAGTTTATCCTGTAATAGGAAAAATAACCAAGCACAACCTTATGGAACAAATAGAGTCGCACTTGGGTGATAATAATTCTCTGCACGATGTTCAACTGTAAGCAAATAACTTACACTCAGCGCTTTATCGGATTGCTTAAATTGTAATCTTAATAAATTTGACAAATGCAACCAGAGAAAAATGACAAATATTTATTTTTAATTGAAGAACGTGATGGGAAACCGGTGAGAAATGTTTATGATTGGTTTAATATAACCAACATTGTCCACAAAGGTACGGATTTATTCGAGTATCCGTTAGAGTGGTCCTTCACTTTTCCGCCTTGAGAAACGTTGTTTTCAATCGACTAAAATATGAAACTTCCGTGTCATGCTTTGTCACCAGGTCGGACTTGCCCTATTATTGGATTTTTTACTATTGTCTTAATATTGTTTCGTCTTAGACGCAGTCGCAGAATATTGTTTGAGAGCGGATACCGTCTGCAAGTTCGATGCTAGGCTTGTATTGTGAGCTGGTAGTTCATCGAACATTTGTAGAAGCAAGTCGTTTTGGTTTCCTTTTCTCAACTCTTCTTCAAGAATTGTTGCCCCGTTTCCATTTTGAGGATACCAACATAGTCATTCAACAAAATCACAGCGGAAGATATTTCGTCGATAATTGACAATTGCTGTGTAACGTTACAGTGTAGCATTATCGATTTCTCATACTCTACCCGTTTATCAATAATTTATGCAAAGTTTTTTTTTTTTTACATATTTTACAACTTTTACATATTTCCACATAATGCAAGACTAGCAATAACCTAGTTAATATAACTCAATTTAGCTATAACACACATTACATGTAACTTTAGTTATATCCTAGTTTAATTTTACTACTTTGCTTAAGTCAGCATAATAATTTATTATATAAGTTACTGACCACAGTTCAGTTAGGTCAGAAGTAAAACAAGAACTAAATAGTAAAGTAAGAAACAAAGTAAGAAGTATAGTAAAGAAGTAAAGAGAATTCAAATATATAACTTTCCAAAATAAACGCTAATTGTGTTTTCACTACAACAGATTGGTTTTGGGATTTAAGATGTATGTAAATAGATAACATCATTAAAGTCTGGTCTTTTCCAAATAAATGAGTTTTGATATATTTTATAGTTTTTCTCACATTGAATATTTCGGTTTTTGACCTTCTAACAATATTCGATTAAATCTCAGGTGCTACAACTTTTACAAAGTTTTAAAAGAATACTTTCGTACATTTGTTCGCTATTTACTGGAATGTTAATGATATAAACGATCGATATGCAGTTAGTCATAACTCCTACTTCAGAGAGGTCTAGTGCTTTTTCCATTTCCGTAAATGGTATATTCCCTCTATACATTACAGTATTATTAATATATATAGCTATGTTATTATTTATTATTATTTATTACATATTATTAGTTTTCATTATTTATACTCATATTCAATTCTTCCTTAAGAATTTTTAATTTATATTGAATATATATTCCTTTCTTAATTTCATTTTTATATTTCGATTTTCTTCATGCGGTGTAATTTATGTTCGCAATATTATTATATGTTCCTTCACATAGTTTGTTGACGACCGTTTGTCGGTTGGTTGGTAGTAAATTGTTTATTTTGCCCTGAATTGTCGAATCTTCGTGATCGGCACTATCCGTAATCCATTTCCAAGTCAATCCTAGGAAGTCTAATGTTCTTTTCTTTGTGATGTACCTTAAAATAGGGAAATAGCGCTGTTATTTTGATTATCTTTTCCAACTCAATGATCTTTAATTCATTTTCATCTAAGTCAATTATGTGTATTAATGTAAAGTATACTGCTCGTACTTGTCCGGTATAAATCGGTAACACTCGTGATTTTTAGGTTCAGAATTTGAGCGTCGCAACAGGTATCTTAAATTTAAAATTAGTTTCTTATCTTATTTTTATATACTATTTTCCCGAGTCTGTTATGATAGTACCTTAAGTATTTCCTTATCGTATCGGGAATTCCATTTTAAGACTGTTCGTTTATTGTGTGCTACGTAAATTTCGTTCCCTGGTAAGTAATGTTTCACTTTCGTTTTTGTCTTGGAGTGGTCTTTTAAAAACTGTCTGTTTTTCCTGTAACTTTTATAGCCGTCATTTTTCGAAATTTTCGCGATCGATACGGTGGTGCATCCATGTAAGCGTTCCATTGGTTTTTCCCTCTAATAGAATGAATAGCCAGCGTATGCTTATTTACTGCTCATTTCAATAGTTCTTCAAGGATTCTTTCTTGTTAATCTGCTGTGACGATATTAATGTCGTTATGACGAATTTTGTAAGTTTTCCTATGGCAGTTAGAACCGCACATCTTTCTCTACGATGCTCCTGGCAGATTATGTACGTCTGCTGCTTGTCAATTTCTAATGTGTGATAATTTTCAAAATATTATATTATGGATAGAATTTTTGTATGATTCCCATAATTGATTTCGTACTACACAGATCGTTTATAACATTTGGGTTGAGGTATTTTCTTAACATTTTGGTCAAGGCTTCTACGATTAAAGAATTTATTTTCTTCTTTTACGGCGGCCTAAATAAACAGTCAGTCAATTAGTAGGGCTTCCCGTTAATTTTGAAAAGAGCATTTACTGAAAAAAATTGGTACAATACATGTTAATCAAAATAATTTCCATCATTTTGTAGAATATTTTACCATATTTCTGGCAACATCGTGATATCGTGTCGAAAGAACATATATTGCTTTGACAGCGATCCCATCACCGATCAATTTTCGCATTTCTTCAAATTTGCGAAGCTGAATGCCAGCCATGCCATGCTGCGCCGCTTCTAGCAGCTCGTAATACACTACACCTTGCTGATTTCACCAAATGCGTAGTTAAACTATACGGCCCTAGACATCCGGCTCCGATGTCACTATCAATGATTTCTCTATCCTATCCCATGCGTTTTTGCGTTTGGGTTTGTCGTAGTAGATTCACTTTTTATCATCAATCACAGCATGCTACCGAGAACTCTTTCTATTGGAAAGCAATGCAAGTCCGATGTTGAAGCGGTTCGAAATGGCATTTTCAGTCAATTTTCGAGGAGCCGTTCTCCCTCCTTTTAGGCCTTTCCGTCATATGTAAACGTCTAGAAATAGTTAATTTGTCAACTGCCAAGCTATTTGAGAGTTGTTCGAGAATTTGAGCTGGGTTTTCGGTCAATAAGTCTTGCAATTCATGGACATTTAACTTTTTGGTTTTCCAGGCCATTCTTTCTTAATAACATCAAAAGCACCACCTTTACAACCTCGAAACCAAAACGGACAATTGGGATAAAGTGGAACAGCATCACCATAAGCTTATGAACGTGTTTGCCGGGCTTCGGCAGCAAATTTCCATGATTAGCTTCCGCAAACGCTGAATAAATCAATAATATTAAATGGAAAACTGTTACTTTACGTAGAGAAAGGCCAAAATCATCGAATTTAACCTTTATGTCGACTGGTATTTGGCATTAATGTATCATATTTACCTGTAGAAGTCGCTGACCACAATTAACGAAAAGTCCTAATAGTAGTTATAGTCTTCAAAAATTTCCTTCCATCCTTTTAATTTCTGATTGGAGTTTTTGTTACTTAAGGTTTGCGTCGGTGGTTGGTTATCCGGATAGATTTTCACCGTCCTTGTTCCGTAGTGGTAATTACGTAACGCCTTTAGTGATCATATTATAACTAACGCCTGCTTCTCATTTGTAAGTTTGGCAATGTTAACTATACCTAGTCGGAATATAAAAAGACATCTGGCTAGCAAAATCTCGAGGGGTATATATCGCCCCATATTATCTTAAACCTAAATATAGCACTTAACATGAAAAGGTAGATTTATAAGAATAAAAACATTAAAAAGATTCGTTACGCCGATTTTATAATATCAAAATTTTACCTGTTGTTGCGTGCCTAAAAAACAGAAGTGTACCTCAACGTCGGCCTAACTAAAGTGATTTAATTATATACAGTGCGTCAAATGGTCAGCACTACCGCCCTCAAAGTGACTTGGCTTTGTGCAAAATTGCCTCCGTAGATCGATCAAATGTTAATTCGGAATCGACGACAACCACTAAGTGTTTAAAAGTGAAAATATTGTCAAGCAGGCAGCTACCAAACCAATAATTAGTGGGCAATATATCGCAGCCCGAAAAGCAGCAACTTTTACATATTTGTGAACTTAAATCCCACTTCTGCAATGGAATCTAACGAATAAAAAATATAATATAATGGCGTTACAGGCAGAGGTGCCATTAATAAATGGGATAAGCAAAAGGAGACACGACTGATTCCGTTTGGGATGATACGAATTTATCCCGCGAAAAAGCTGAGTTGAATAACATATTTTGACTTTGAGCAGTAAGATAAGATGTAAGCCAAGAGACCATGTTCCCCGAAAACCCACCCATAGATTTCAATATAGAAACTAATAGACTGAGATCAACTTTGCGAAAAGCTTTCCACAAGTCGGTGTACATCTCACCAACTTTTTCTTCTTGAGAAAACTCATGATGTATACTAGCAGTCAATTCTTGAAATTTAGTGGATGTAGATCGTCGACTGGAAAACTTCTGCTGGCAACAAGATAAACTAGATTGAATTACTCGAAAAATTACATTAACTTAGCCAAAACGTATAGTTTTGCAATTACCCTACAGTATTCAATAATCTTTATGCGATGATTTTCGCGCGGTAGTTATCTTTAAAGTCACAGGAAAGTAACCTCTCTGTACACTACTGCTAAAGAATGTGGTGTACACAGTGAAAGAAAACACGTGTGTCAGGTTAACTCGGTGGTTTCCATTCTATTATTCTCTGTACAAGCGTAAGAGTTATCAGATGCAAGGTTTAGTAATTTAATATGAACACATTGCAAGATAAACATATCTGACAGTGAACAAAGCATGTGACCAGAGAACCAAAGGCGGTATACCGTCTGGAAAGAGAGCGTTTATGGGAAATAGAGAAAAAAAGATCTTTTTCAGAAAACACAATATGAGGGAGAATATTGAAACTGATCAATCGTGTACGATTAATTATCTGACATATAATCAATATTAGTAAACGATCTTTCAAAGAAATCTGTAAACAGACTATTTATCTCAGACGGTTTAAAGACTTCGGAATTACCATATATGAGCACGGGATAATCCTTTATTTTACGTTTTGAGTTAGCAAACTTGTAAAATTTTCTAGATTCATTACGCAATTGCTTTTCTATATTCCGTATATTGCATGTTGTGACCCTAACATTTGCTTTTTAAAGTTTTTTCTTCGAGTATGACATGTAATCAGTTATTGTTCCATAATTTTGCCACCCTTTAAACAACATACGCTTTTTATTTCTTATCATACGTAGGTGTCTGTTGAACCAAATCGTGATAATCGTGAGCTAGTTTTACCGGGACATCAGGATAACACAAAGAAGAGCCTTACAAACTATAACCAACGCTTCATGAGACTCTGCATTTTCGAAGTGCCAATCTGTGGAAGATAACATACGTCTAATTGTGCTTTAGTCGGCCATAAATATTTTTATTTAGCTTTCCACGGTTATTAGTAATCACTGAACAACAATAAAGGAAAGAAGAACAGCATCCGCAAATGAAAAGCTTCGGCGTTACTGTGACAATTTATCAACTATTTTGGTTAGGTTATATATTCCGAATCCTTTTGTTACAACAATTTTTGTTTGTTAATGGAGAGGCAGAGAGGTAGCAAACAATAGCAGATATTTGCATATTTATTCATATATATAGAATTCAGTTACATATAGATTTAGTTGATTTAAGGAATACGTAAGATTAAAGGCTAACGCTATGCCAATAATATAGTTGAAGAATAAAGGATGAATCATAACTGCAAATATATTATATATAAATAAATAGACAGAAAATATATGTATATATATGTATACTTATACCCGAAAGCACAGGTGTCAAAATTGAAATTTATTTTATTTATTAAAACCGGTGAATTAATGGCACCAGTTACTAACAGGAAGGAAATGTTTACGATAAACCTATACCTCTCCAGTGAATGTAAGTACGAAAGTAATAATCTACATTCATACAATGTTAGCAATGAAAAGGGAGAATTGCTTTTGTAAAGATTCATTTGATTCGACATGATAGAGATAAGAAGGACATCGTACAAAAAAGTCGTATTTCGCTATAGGTCGTCCAGAGCCAACATATAGTTTTTTCGCTTTAAAACATGTCATAAAAAATCCCCTTGCTGAAAAGCTAAAAAGGATGAAAGAAAGATGTGGAAGCGAAAATGCATGTACTGTTATCCAGTTTCACTTTTATCGTGTCTATTACACGCTTGTAATCATATCCACTGCTCATGTTGTTATGAAGAAATAATGTTACGAAAACTTTTGTTTTTTAGTGAACGATATATTTTGCATCGTTTTCACGTTGATTGCTTTGATTTTTTTTCCATCTGACATATTCATTCTGTACAATTTTCGCAACGGCCTTTTTCAAGTTTTACAATGGAAAAAAGTCGCGGTGTCTGATTCAAATCAAAAATTTTCCTGAAAACTTCAATTCTTCTGACAACTATTTCGGTCCAAAAGGTTTCCCATGGGGATCCCTGGAAATTCTTAGCTTACAAATTGCTTATATGAAAAAAATTACGATGTTTTGTTCACTTATTTAGTAAGACTGACGAAATTGATTCTTGTATAAAATTTTTCGTATAAGTTCAACACAATTCGATGCATCGCTGTACAGTATATACTATATTTACTTTAACCCATGGATTTTCTCACCTAAGAAGTAAATGCAATTCAGATGTGCAGATACATCACTTCACACTTTGATTTGTCACAAAAAATATATTATATATAGATACAATAGTAACAAAATAAATCATGGCCATTTACGCTATCTGTCGTATAATATGATAATCTTATTATTTTTTAGACCTTTTATGCATAGGCATAACAATGTGTCTGGTATGTAAGTAGGCGCAGCCAAGCACATGAGATTGGTTTCGTTTAATCATTCACTTATGCGAACGTAATTACGTAACAAATTTAGCAAACTATCGTTTTGTCATTCACATTGAACTTTTCAGAGTTTATTTCAATCTGAATTTTAGCTTAAAATTAATGCTTTTTGTTTACGTTTATAAAGATATTTGTATGAATTACACAATATCACTACAGTTTCCGAGGGCATCTTATTCAGAAAAAATTATATTGAATACTCGAATTCAATTCGCATGCGCGTACGCAGTATATAATAATAGTTCTCCCTAGCGAAAGAAATTGCTTTTGCAAAAACTGATTTACATATATATTTTATAAATATGTTAGCACAGTAGTAGTAGTAGTAAGAAATTGCATTTAAAACATTTTCTCGCGATTATATTGATGAATTCACAATGAAAGGCATTTACTTTAATGAATTTGAAATTTGTAGTTACTTTTCTTACGTCTAAATAAGTCATGCGTATTTTCATTACGGCAATTTTTTCTCTCATTACCTCATTTAGAAACTTCAAACTGGAATACACTCATTTGGCATGTTGAACTTGCCGTCTTGTAAACTTCACACTTTGTGTATAACCAATCATGTACTAAATTAAGGTGGCCTATCATTATTTCGCAAAACGTCAGAACTTGATTAGGTATGATGAAAAAAAATTGATTCTCTTCCATTCGATTACATATTTTTAAAAAGATATGAAAATTTGCATAATTTATGATTGGCAATAATTACACATTTAGTTTATGTAGACCTAAAATCTTTGTATTATATCTTGGTGTTACGCGAGCTTAATTGAACAGAAAACTTCCATCCTCTGGCCTTTCCTAACTTTATTAAATCATTATGAAGCCAAAATAATCTCTTTACGGCATAGAAGGTTTTGTCACGTTTAAAATTTGATAACATTTTTGCATATTATCTATGCACGCTTACAAACATACATCTATTTATTTTTCCAGTTCCTTCATGTGCATTTGATTAAACATATACTAGTTACTTTGTGGACGTTCCCTGCATCAACACTAAAATTTATGCATAGGCACCCATGTATCGTCAAACAATTTCATATAAATGAACGTAAATGCAAAGAAGCATTTTGGAGTAAACGTTTGAAACGCTTGAGCGAAAAGTGGAAAAAAGTTTGTAAATAAATACGGTTGGTCTCCTCAATCAAATATCTATTAGTTAGTTTTCTGTTCGTTTTTCGTGGTTATTTTATTAACTTCTTCTATAAAAACTTGTGGTATTTCGCGTTGAAAAAAAAATTGATATATATCATCCGACAAAAATAAATGAATGAAGATTCTACATGTTCGTTCGAGACCGTTCGAAAGCCATTACATTTTCTTTTTTTTAATTTTCGATCGGATTTAGCGTCTATAAAGTCAGTGATTTTAGTAAACAGATGGTTGGCGTTTAAACGTCTGTCGATCAAAAACTCTCCTCTGTACCCAATTTCTTGTGATGTTTTCACTTTTGAGTGATTTGAACACAGTTACAATAACTTATAGAATGGTTTGATTTTTTAGAGATATGCTCCTTTATGCTCCTATATTACATATAAGACTGCGTCACAATACAAAAATCCACAACAAGTCATAAAAAATGCACTTCAAATCTGAAACGCAGTTATAAGTTTTTATATAGAAAGTTTTCTTTGCTACTGCATTACTGTGTGTCATCCAAAGTTGGGTTTGATATTGTCTTGTTGAATAATTTGGATTTTATGTTTTGCTTGACTGCGGGCACACTTCGGTCACATAATTGTTTAAAGGATTAGGTAAATTTTTAATTAAAAAGGTTTCAGGTGAGTGTGAATGTATTTCTAAATAGTTTTCGATTTTAAAGAAATTATAAACTTAAAAACCTTAACGTAAATATACATTATTTTAAAATTGAAAGTCATACAAATTAAGGGAGAAAATCAATTCTTTTCCATCTGCATCTTTTTCATAAATGTACTTGCATTTGTAAGATTCATTCTCAAAAGTTGTGTGTGATAGAATTCAAAGCAAAGCACCTTGCTAATTGTGAGCGACAGTTTCATGTACAAAATGTTACCGTGAAAAAAAGTGCTTCATAGGATCTCCACGGCTGGGTGCTTTTTATAATAAATTCTTTATGTGTAAGTTTGTCGTAAAGAGACTTCAATAGAGTTATACTTAAAAACCTGATAAATTATATTCGGCTTAGGTCGAATATTTTATATTATCTTTTAATATGCAAGTATATGTAGTTATGAATAATATGCAAAGTTTCCTTCTTTTTTGCTTTTGAAGCAGGTGTTCGTAATTTACGTTGTGCTAATGATGTGCCTCTTGACCGATTTGGCCCATTTTCAATATCAAATTGCTTGTAACAACTTACAACGTTTTTCCCAAGTTTGAAGTAGATATCATAATTTTTACGACCAGGATAATGTTTGGCACAGGCAGACAGACGGATATGTTCAAATCGTTCCAGAATTTGACAATGACCAAGAATGTGTGTGTTCTATGGGGTTTTTCAAGCTTCCTAATGAGTTGTGCCAACATTTTTACAAAATGAAGATTTCATCCACATTCATTCATGTACCGAAAGCAAAAAAAAAATAAGCGTTTTGCTGATTACTAACAAACTGCAGCAGATAAAACTCTAAAAATGTGCATATATATTTTATAGATTCTATAGTACCTGCGAAAAATTCGAAAAAACCGGCCACGCCCACTCGACATTAAAGTATATGAAAACAACATTTTTCATTGTCAAAACGTTTATAGCGTCTAGAAGCATTAAAAACCTCATAAATCAATTGTATTCTACATCGGCATTAAATTATCAATCGATTTAGTCATATCTATATATCCGTCTGTCTCCGTAATATCCGTGATAAACAATCTTCTGATCGCACAAATGAAGATATTGACTTCAAACTTTGCAAAAACATTGAATGTTGTTATACCCAAGTTGGTATTAAAAATAGGCCAAATCGGCCGGATAAAGTGGGATCTGTTTTCAAAAGTAAAGAAACTTTTTTACTCATTCCCCATATACTGCAACAACTATATTTACTTTGTGTTTTTTTAAGAAAAAATTAAATTAATAAATTGTCACCTCTGAAGTCAGATTTCGGTCTCTGCATTTTATTTAGAAAGCTTTGTTTTCAGATTTTAGCTTGGTGTAATGTATTCAGGAAATGAAAATTTTGTAAAATTTTAATTTAAAGATTCCTTTAAATAATAAAGAATGATATAAAAAGAAGAAAATTTGATTTGACATAATAATATATAGCACAATACGAATACTTGAAACTTAAAACGCACTTTTCTCGAAACACGAGTTTCTAAAGTCTCGTGCAACATGATTCTGGCAATTTTCATTCCTTTGGTTAGAATTTATTACAATACTTTTAAAATACCTTTTAGTAGGGAAGGAGGAAAGACGAGCGGGATTTTCAACAGTTTAATGTCAAGACCATTTATAACGAAAGAGCACTATTATTTTGGGTATTTTTCATTTAAAAACACCCCAGTCACAATCAAGTTTTTAAAAATCTTAAGTGTGGATTTAGATTAAGTGATTTTTTACGTTTGAATTTGCACTAGTTACACTGTGAGTAGCGGATCTGCGTAAAGTAAACTCGCAAAAATGGCTTCGATTCTACAGTTTTTTCAATGTTTTCCAAAAAAACATTTCCCTTTTAATGTTGCTTAACGACATTCCTGATTGTTATTAATCTGTTACCTTTTCTTCAACCCTATAAACACTGCGGGAAAGCGTTTCCTTTTTTAGGTTGTCACAAAAGTTTTAACCCCCTAATGATTCTTCACTGGGAAATTAAGTGTAACTTAAGAAAAAAGTTGCTTAAATCGCATCAGCTTCGCGCAATATATCTAAAAATAACTTTGAATTATTACCTACGACATACGACCATCTACCTTTCGAAGAAAGTTTTCCATAATTCGTCTCCAAGTATAGTTACAGAATTACCTAAAATTATACTTCTTTTTCGACAGTATGTAAAAGCTCTGTGCATCCAAAGAACCAATTAACTAGTTAAGAGATACCATAAGTGAGTTTCCAACTGAGATTCAACATAGAGGTATTATGGAAATTTATAGAGTCAATATTTTTTTCCACATGAGGTGCGTCGAAGCACACTTCGTTTTGTTGGCAATACAAATCGGAGATAAGGCACTAGCTATGTTGAATAAAAACTATAAATTGTGGGGTTTTCAATAGGTCAATGAAAACCCTATTGAAAAAATTATAGTATTTATCCTCTTTTAAATTGTGTAAGCTTTTTTTTGCACAATTAATAAAGCTTACGTGCTTTTTAGTCTTTCCTCGATTTTATTTTTGCTTATGACTGCATGCCTTGCCTGTTATTGAGGGACTACATTGTTTGTTTGGGATTGATTACTTTGGAATAACTTAACTTTTGTGTTCGCTTTTTGGGTGATTTTAAGTTATGTGCCAGATTGTCATCTGCTATTGCTTGATAACTTTTGCTGTTTTTTTTTGGATTATGTATGCTGTGAAATACTTTTTTTCCATATCTATCAAAGTAGACGAAAGCAAAATAGCTACCGCTTCGAACAAATTTACTTTAAAAGTGCATAGTTTCAAGAACAGATGGGTTATCACTAAGCTGAAAACTACCTTTCAGCTGAACAACGAAGGCTACGTTTTTCATACTTGATTACCCTTCAGTTATCACGAAAATCGATCATAGTTGCCTAATGAGAAATATCAGTTGCAAAAGAAACAAACAAAAGAAAAAAACCAAAGGGTGTGTTCACCTAAAAATAGCGAGAAGAACAAGAAAAAGAGAGCTATTTAAATTCCAAACATCAATTAAAAAAAAAAAGCAAAATCCAAACTTATTAACCAAAAAATTTAAATTTTTAAAAAGGAAATAAGTTATAGTTATATGTTAACAAATCATTGGTTAGGTGGCTGACAGAAAGAGGTATCATTTTCGTGTTCGGGGTAAAAATTCCCAAGTGGTAAACACAATCGGCAGCTACACTACCATATTGTTTTACAGGAAAATGAAACCAAAAACATAAAGTTTTAGAAACGCAATTAAAAAATCAACGCAAACATAAACAACAAGCTTATAAGAAATTAAACTCTGGTTAATCTTAATAGAACAATTTTAACTCCAAAATAAATGAACTTTGTTGCTAGTTTTTCGTATCTCACAAGATAGTGCATCGTATAAATCAAAATTACAAATCATATAACATATAAAAACTTTGCATGTGCATGTAAGTTAAACATAAATAAGATGAATAACATTAAAATTTTAAAGAAACGGTCATAATTTTTCCTAGTGCTTTCTTCTTTTTGTGCAAAGTTGTAGCCCCAACCCCAAAATATGAATAAAGTCTCATTGTGTCAGCTCCGTCAATCTATAAATATTAGGCAGAATGTTTCGCAATATTAGTTTGTGATTTTTGACGGAGGAAGATCGATCTTCGCAAAATAGAATCCTTATGCGACAGAAAGGGGCTTATAAGTAAATTTGCTTTCGCTTTATTAGTTAAAATTGCAGCTAATTCTTTTTAATCCGTTTTGCATAATGCATTTTTTTTGTAGCGGTAATCGGTAAAACATTGGTAATGATTATATGCTTCACTTATGTAATAGGTATTTCTATCAAATAATAATAACACCAACAGATTTGTAATGCTTTCTTTTTTTATTTTTCCCATAATCAGCCAAACCAAATTAAAGGTTTTGAACTATAAATAAATAAAAACGTTATAGCCGGGAAGGGTCGGCCGGTAGATACTCTAGACCATTTCGCCTAGTACAGGTATTCGCTCATTTTGCCAATAATACACCAGAAATTACATATTTTTTTTATTCGAAGACATACTTTTCATGACAGTCCGCATATTGGGAGATGTCCAATACATCACATGAAATTTTAATCCCTTTTTAGTTTCCGTCATGAAAAACCGGAAATTAGACTTTCTGTCCATATTAGGGTTTGCTTTTCATGACCCCCTATTTACGGAACGGTCTAAAATATAGACCTATGTGGTCCAAATGCCCTACCATTAATTCTGTTGCTAAATTGCTTCTATGGACTAATTTTCATAAAAAAATATTAAAGATGAAACTTTTTTTCTGAAGTGTTTACTGTTCCTGAGAAATCTTATATGGAGTGGGGTTCAAAAAATAGAATTATGTGTTTCAAATTTAGCATTCTTAATTTTTATACAATATATATTATATATATATATATACAAATTACTCTTATGAATTGTCATCATAGAAGATTAACAAATAGACCTTTTTGGCATAAAAGGATTAGCGTTTCCTGAAAACCCTTATACACGATGGTATCCAAAAAAATAGACCTTCGATAAGGTTGATTTCTATGTTAATTTACCACTATGAATCAATTTGCACCATAAAATATTGAAAATTAGAACTTCATACCATATAAAGACTCAGGTTTCGTAAGACCGCTGAATGAGAGAGGTTCAAAAAATTACCCAAGCCGAACCAAATTCGTCATACCAATTTGGAATGTCAAACTATTATTACTCAGCGAGTTTTGTTGAAAAACTTCGAAAATAAAAATTTTTTCCATTTAATGTCTTTTTAAAATAAGGTGTTATATGGCGAGTGGTCGAAAAAGTGGACCGATCGGAACCATTTTCAACAGTGTTCGTCCTTGTGTCAAAGCACATCATTGTACCAAATGTTATCAAAATATTTCCGAAATTGCGACCTGCAGGTTGAACAAAATAATACAGGGATAAATATCAGACGACCAGACAAGCTTAGATCGATAAAGAATCATTTTGTGAATCGATTGATGTATTAAAAGCCGAATCTCTTCCAAGTTCATCTGGGTGTTCATACGCCCGGACAATCTTAATGTATCTTGTTCCACAAAAAGTGTAGGTTATAACAATTGTAACTTAAACAAAGCTTAAGCTTTGGAACGAGAAAAGTGGAAGAACCATTTGCTATTTATTACGGATTATAACGAAATTAAAGGTTTAACTGCAGACGACTTGGAGGTTTCTATAATTTTTTCTGAAGAGCGATATCTTTAAACTAATTTATTAATAAAAACTTTTATACCATCTTACACAATTCCTTAATGCGTCGGACAGGACCATCGGTCTAAGCAAAAAAGGGCAAATTACGGTTTCAATACAATATTTTTCTTATCTGCCGGTTTATTTATAGTTACTGCTATTTTGGTTGGTAGTGCTGTGCGACCTTTTAGAGTTTTCACAGTAGCTATGGCTACTACTTCAATAGTCTTTTCCCAAGTTGCAGTTTTAATTTTACTTAAATTTTTTTAAATTTATATATCCTCGTTCATTAAAACTTTGAAGCTTTTATACACTTTGCCATTAATTTAAGTTGAGAGAAAAATCGGCCGTTTCTCTTGAACAACTAAATATAAAAAAAATGTGCTTCCTTTTTCAGCCTTTTCATTTAAATTGAATGATGACAACGAAAGCGATGACGAAAGTCATTCATAATGCGAAGATGCTAATGAAAGTTAGAAATAATCAGTGCTCTTGTTAACGAACGTCTACAACATGTACATATGCAACAAACCACTTATAACTAACTTGTGACTAACATAATGCTAAGGTGAAAACTTTCATGCTAACTTTGCGTTTGCGTGAGCGAACACAATTAGTGGCGCGCATAGGCATAGGCACATGTCTAAGTAGCTTAAAATTATGAGTATTACAATAGTATTTACAAAGAAAATCAATCGGAGCATAAGTGACATACTTAGATTGCATTGCATTTCATTTTTGTTTAAAACTGCGAGTCAAGTTTTGTTTTACTATGCGAATAGCGCCGTCGATTGATGATTGAGCATATTGTATATTATGGGAAACTGCATACACTACAATGAAATAATAATCGAAAAAACACTACGATATTCTCGTGATTATCAAAAGTTACTCCAGAAATTATTGTAGCCCGCGAAAAAGCAGAGAGTACTAAACACGAACATTACTCGTAATTCAGCACGTACTGAATCAGTACTTAATAAACGAATAAAATCATTGAGAATACTTAGAAACCAATATGAATTCACAACGTATTCATATTTAAGTTTAAAGTTTTCTTTTTGACACTAGATGTGGAAAGAGCCAGATTTCTTCTTAAAATTTTTACTTTTATTTACTTTTTTTTATTATATCTTTATCTGTGAATCTTATCATTTCTAATACGGATGACGTCTGCTTGACGACAGCACCCCCCAGAAAGGCGATATTCGTACCAAGACTGGCGCCTTACACATCTAAGGATAAAGTAAAAAATTATCTTGCTGCGAAAATCCCGTCCGTCAATTTGAAGCGTGTTAGTATTTTCCAGTTGGCTCCATCTCAACAAGCGCTATCTCATCTTTTAAAGTGTTAGTTCCAACTGAAAACTTGGAAATTCTGTTAAATAAACCATTGTTGCTAGTTAAATACTTAGTAAAGGAATTCATTCTTCGGGATCGTTTGCGTAATACAATTTTGGTAGCTTTTCACCTTAAAAAATTATGTATTTCTTCAGGCCCAGTAACTTTCATTTATCAAAATGTTAGGAGTCTAAACACGAAAATTTCCTCTACTTTCCTAAATTCAGTGAGCACGGAGTTTTCCTGTTTGATTTTTACTGATTAAAGCCTGATTTACGTTCGTCGGAACTTTCTCACAACTGTTTCCAGATTTCAGACACGATCGATTGGATCGCACTGGTGGTGGTGTTTTAATTGACATATCTGCTGAAGTATCGTCCTATTGATTTGAATTTCCTACTCCTTCTAACGTTGAATTCATCGCCATTCGGCCGAAAATTGCCAATAAAAATATATGTAACTTGCTTTTATATTACCGCAAATGCGGATATCTCTATTTATAAGAAACATGCTGCCCTTATTTAGGACGTGGTCGAAAAGTCTAAACCAGCTGATGTAGTTACAACGTTGGGGGACTTCAATTTGCTAAAAATCACTTGGTATTATAGCTTCATCTTTCCAACTTCAACATCTGATAGAGCCTGTGTGTTTTTCAATGAATTATTTGGTCGTAATATACTTCAATACAGCCGTACTGTTAACTGCAACGGCAGATTGTTTGATCTTTGCTTTGCCAATTTCCCGGAGGTAGCTGTAAATCGCTGTTCACGTTTTAGCTCACCTGAGGATCCGTATCATCCATCAATTCGCATTTCCAACTTACTCAAATAAACATTATGATTTTAATAAAACCAATAGCTTCTTGCTTAAATTTCATCTTTCGCTCATTATGTTCGATTTTTCTGGTGGGAATATTGAAACCGTGCTCTATGTTCGAGTAGCGAGAAGTTGAACTCCACATAACTACAAACACGGCAGTGTTTTTCTTTTTGCAGGAGCCACTCTTGATTTTGCGGTGTATGGTTGCGAATGCACCTTACCCGCGTTGGTTTTTGCCTTAATATAGGGACCGCAACCATATCCACAAACGTAAACACCATGCAATTGAACCAATTTCTGGCCAGGGGATAAGCAATAGCGAAGAATGAGTGGAGACGACAAAAATTTAAGATCACTGACAAAGTCAAAGTCGTATATAAATCTTGTGGGACAAATTCGTCCCAGTCAATTTTGAGTATTCATAATATTCATAATGGTTGAAGTGTAATTTTGGCGACTGTGATGAGAGGCATCGAAGAGCCTAGATGATCGAGAGCGATGACGACAAAGATAAAAGAGTGCCTTATGACACTTCATTTTCGCTTTCAGATTTTGGTGCAATCGAAAATGACATTAAATCCTTTCGATTATCTCAAGAAATACATAGGCCATTTGTATCCAAAAAGTCATCTAAATTCAAGCCCTTGGTAGCTTTATAGTGACGAAACCTTTCATGATTTGAATGCCATTAATATAACTTAAACATCCTCTTTTTAGTATTTTGATCACATGACATTTTGTTGTAATGGACTTAAACACAATGGTGTGTTCGTTCACTTTAAGCCTCTTAACCCAACTTCTTCCCTCCTATTGTCTCATCAACGTCGCAAATTTTGTTTTTAGATCGGAGTCTCACAACAGCGGTAGCCCTGTGGCGAAAATAGTGTGCAAAGCGTTATTTTGTAACAGATGTATCATCATGAGCACCTATCGTTAGCAAGTTAGGTATTCGGAGGCAAATTCCAAGAAAATACATCTAATTCCGCATCAGGGTGATACGAAATACATGGTTAACGCAAAGCGAAAGTGGCACTTCAAATACTTTTACGCGCAATTTCATATTTGTAAAAAACTTACGCTTCATTGATGTAAACGAATTTCCAATAATATAGACATTAACAGATTTTTTAATTGTTTGTAAATGTAATCGGTAGGCGAAGTCATCGGTAGCGTAATTCAACTGAGCGCAAACGGGCCTTTCCTAACTTATGAAGGTCAGAATTATCTCGAACTAAAACCATGGCGATTTCAAAAAACAGATGGTTCATTGTCGACCGTACCAAATCTCTAAAACATTGACACTGACTATCAGAGTAATTAGATTTGGAGCAAATTTTACAAGTTCGTTTGGATAAAAAAAAAGAATATCAAAGTTTGATAATGAGATTTTCGAGGGGCTGTAGTTGAATAGCTGATCTAAAAAAATTAGAAGAATCCTTCCTTTTTTTCCTAATGTCAGCATCAACGTTTCCCATTGCAATGGATGAGCATTGTATCAACGGTGTCTACATATGAGCGAAGGAATTTCAGTGAGCCAGAAAACGTAGAAACGTTACTGACGAGACTTTTTAACCGACCAGAAATGGGTTTGCAGGCAGCTGCAGCACGCAGTCTGTTATAATCACAATGAACTTTGAGCCTGTCTGACCGCATGGGTAATTTTTGTTGCCCACTTCAAACCCTTTTACTATTTATGATGCAAGGCCTTGGAAAGATTTTAACAAATGGTTCAAGTTTCGGATGTTTGAAAAACCACGTTACTTATCGATGATTTAAATAAATGACGTTTGAAGTTTTTGTGCTTACAATACTTATCGTTGAAGCTGGGTAAATCATGTCGAGGCGGCTTATTTTAGGAAACTGGAATTTTGAACGATGATTTAGAAAATTTCGTATTATGCTTATTCCCAGCTAGCTGTTGTATCTGAGAATTGATATGAACCTAGAAATCCGCGATTTCTGTATGTGCTTTATTATCTGAGCCCATTCTCTATTTGTTTTGGGAAGAGTGTATTTTCTTAAACAAGAATTCCAATATTCCCAAGTGATACACTAATTCCACTGAAAAAAGCGGTTTACATCTAGTTTTTCTGTTTGCTTCGATGACAGTTTCTATGGGAGAAATATTTTTATTGGTGGTGGTACGTTGTTGTTTCAATTGCTTCGAACTCATGATCGCTGCAAATGGCGAAGTTGATGAGCCAAAAAGTAATGTTGATATGAGGTAAATGCGAATTAGTTAATGTTTCACAAAAACCCAAGAACTTTGTTTGGAAATTTCACACTGTCCTGTCGCTGCCGCCAAAATATTCTATCAGGGACTTTTTTGTAGCCACCATTTTTAAAAAAACCCTTTCTGCAATGCTCGTTTTTTTTATAAAGTTTAAATAATCAAATGACAACTGCCCGCCTGAGAAACTTTCATGTTTAAACAATGCCTCGGTTACAGAGTTTTATTTTGTTTTTTTCTTTAAATTGAACAGTTTATCTAAAAATGTTGAGAATTAGTTTCAGTTATAATATAACACTACATGGATAAAGGATGAATTAATTCGTTAAGAAACCTAAATATAAATTAGTTCATAACCTCTCTTTTTTAATGGTAAAGAAATATCGCGATTGGAGCATATTTTGTTCTTCTTAATAAACTTGGAGTTATGTTCACGTCACGCCATATTCTGTCCCGTGGCTTGGAGATATGTAGTGCAACGATCTTACTTTTGTCAAAAAATCGAATAGTTCGGTTCCCCTTTTCGGAAAGTAAGTCATAACATCCAATAAACAGATTTTTGCGAAGACAATGTTGTCTATTCTTAATTAAATCGTTGTCTTCCAGATGGTATATGTCCATGATTTTCGCACTTTCCTATGACTTCGAAGTTTCCCATGACTTCCACAGTTTTTCCTACAACGGATTGATAATGGACGATAGTTTATATAAATGCTACAGTTAGGTGTTCGCAAGTGGAGAAAATTCGGCATTGTAGCAATAGTTTAAGAGGTTGTGGGACGGCCATATTGTGCCGAAGTTGATGGGTAGTGATATTGGTAAGATCATTTTTACAGCCTTCGTTCGAAAGAACAATGCAAATATTGAGCATGTTACTTTTTCAAACTGTGGCAATGTTGGTTGCAATGTAGTATGTAGAAATTTGGAGCAGACGTTTTAGTCAGCATTCTCTGTTCGTGTACCGCTTTCTGGTGGCGAAGTATCTGGTTTCATTTGTTTCTAGGTTGGCTCTGGTCGTTTGGATCAAACCGCTGAAATTTAAATGTCTCGGCATGATTACACTTTTACTAACGTGATTACACCAATTCAATTTTTTTTTTGTTGAAATAAAAGACGAAAACTTTGCATGGTAATGTTTTTTTATAATTTTTGCAACGGCATTGACGGTAGAAAACAGAGCTTTTGATTAAACTGCTTAAAGAAATGGGAAATCTCAGGTTTCGGGGCTGGAGAACCGTAACGTCTAAGACAAGAAGACATTAAATTGCCTGAGAGGGTTGGTATCATACTATTTCGAAAAACCTAAAAGTTTGCTCAGGTTTGCTAAAACGGTACATTTTTATTGGGAGAGCCTGAGTTTAGGTCCTCTGATCACCTCTGAACCTACTTTTATCTCATAAATAAAAGTCGGAATACGCTTTTAATATGTTTAAAAAAATATCTCTACAAATGCGTATTGATTAATAATAATAACAAAAAATTTTCTCATATAAATACATATTTACATGAAATGTATATAAAAAAAATAGCTATTGAAGGTTCCAATTAATATGATACGAGAAACATTAGTAATACTACGTACAAAGACCTACGAAAACTTACGAACGAGTGAAATGAAAGCACGATTGCCGCAAAGTACTGCATGTTACGCTGCCACTGACAAGGACAAAGACGACGATTATAATGACCTTGATCTTTATAATGATGGTGATGGTTTACAAAGCTGATGATGCCATAACGATCATCATGGCTTAAAATACCGATGACGTTCGAATGATAGTTATGTTTGTAGATATGTTATGATATTTAATACTTTGTATTTATAAAACCATATTACCTATTTTTTTTATAATGAAAATTATATATTATTTATAAGCAAAAAAACAAAAAATTTATCAGAATCAAAAACTGAAACTTGAAGTATCAATGCCTATCTTGGAATTTTAAATAAAAAACGAAACCTATAAATGGCGATCCCGCCAGGAGCTTCCAAGAGTGTGAATCTAAATAAAAAGCTAATACACACTTTAGAAGTTTAAAAACATTTTAACATGTAACATAGAAAATCAGAGATTTTCATGTTCGGCTTTCGGCTAATTGTCAAAAAAGTGTATTGAAAAGTACATTAGTCAAAATTTCTAACGACCAGCTTAACATAATTTTAAAAAATAAACTATATGCGTATCTAGAAATCCAGAACTAATCAAGGAAAAACTGGGGTGAGAAGGCAAGGAAAAGCTGGTAAGGCTTATTATCAACTATCAATGGCAAAGGAAGATGTTTTGAAAAGTACAATAACCACTCCGTTTGAAATGTTTGAGTTTCTAAAGATGGCTTTTGGTTTGGAAAAGTGCAGAAAAGTTCCGACCGTTTGCACAAAAAGTCCTTAGTGCACTATTTTTTATTTTCTTTTATGGACGATGTACTGACTTTTGTGAAAATAAAAACGAACATTTAAAACTTAAATTGGCGAATTGAGCTATTTAGAATATAAGACAAAGTTAGGGTAAAATTTTAAAAATGTTCACTCCAACGTACATCGTCATCGAGACAATATCACAGGAATATATGTACCCAAGGAAATTGCAAATTATAAATTTGTGTTAGTACAGATTATAGACAAAACGTCCTTTCAACAATAATATAAATGTCTATTGTGACCAAATGCGTCTTTGCTAATTGAGAAGAAACATAAATATTTTAAATTAGAAATCAACAATGAAGTTTAAACAATACCTATACACAGACTTAAACCCAGTATATAGAAACAGGCAACATACCTATCAATACTACAAAAATCTCAAGTGCGGGAGAGTTTTTATAATAATAATAATAACAATAATAATAATAATATTAATAAAAATAAAAGCCGAAAGCCTTAGATGCTAGTGCTTTAAGACATTAGTTTTAGAATTTATTCTCTGGGTAAATTTACAACAATAATAATAATAATAATAATACTACAAAAAAAATTAGTTACATTCAATTTACTAAATGTTACTTCTTCTGAAGGGGAGTATTATAGGCATTGTATGCCTCAATCTTATATAGAACTTTAAGATACTTTATAACCGCACACTTCTTAATATATTCAATATTTGATATATATTGTGTTCTCTTTATAAGCCAAAAAAAACAACAACAAAATTTTTTAATAAAAAACGAAACGTACAATGTTAGCTTATAATTGTGAGGGCACAAAGATAATGATTCATTGGTAAGCTTTTAAAGTTCATGTGTATATATATAGAATGTGTTAACAATTGACGACTAGAAGTGATAATGTATGCAAAATAGATCTACAGGATCTGTTAGTGCCATTTCGAAAACCTACAGATATAAAGATTCGGACATCAATATTCACATATTTATGCCATAAACCATATGTATAATTATTTGACACACGTAACATAAGCACTTCGAATTTTTAAAACACTTAACCAACCAAGTTGATCTTAGTATCAATATTTTAAGCAAAAGTTTTCTGTCTTTTTTCCTATGCTTATCATCCATATAAAGTTGAACATTTTGTACAATTTTTCTTTCCAATTTTTAATTTTATTATACACACCATTTTGTTTTTTTTTTTTTATAATGTATGTAACACCCAAAAGAAAGCTTCAAAAACCTTACAAAGAATATATATTCTTGATCAGCGTTAAATTCTGAATTGATGTAGCCATGTCTAGCCGTCTGTGTGTCCGTGTGATGTGTGTTTTTGGCAATATAATTTTCTTACTTGTTTTTTTGTGCCTAGCTGAAAGCTCTCTTAGGAGTCAATGTTTTCTTAATTAATTAGATGAGTTATTAAAAGTTTGATATCATACATTGATAATGCCTTCGAAAAACTCAAGGCGTATTTCAATATCAGTGCTCTTAATTCGTAATGGTAGTGTGGCTTTGTTTCTATAATATTCATTAGCTTTACATTTTGTTACTTCTACAGGGCTTTTTTCAGTCGGAATCTTAGTGAAATTTCACATTGTCAAAATTTCATTCGTTCGTTGCCACACACTAACCGTCCTCTCTATTCCATTGCCTCGTTCGTTCAATTTGGATTCAATGGATATTCCATAGAACAATCGTGAAAGTAATTGACAAGGTTTCATGATTAAATCATTGGCAAACATTAATCATATAGTATACAAAGCAATAGAGGAACAACACAATATTTGTGACCAATAACCTTAGGATAAAACGAGTTTTATATAACTCATACATTGGCGAAAACTACATATATTGGTGAAAAACGGTTGCATAACAGCATTAGGGGAAGAGGAGATGATAAGCATAAATAGTAGCATAAAATGACAAAAAAGATTTCCATAATGCCAAACAGAAAAAGCTCAATGTACACTTGCACGAAAAGAAGATAATAAGCATAGAAAGTACTTACAAAAACAAGTGCGCGGGATATTAAAGGCTACTAAAAATGTAGTGGCGCTGGCGAAAAATTAATAATTAAAAGCATAAGACTGAAGTGTGCTACACAATGCTAAAAAAGTGTCATTAAAAAAAAAGAACATTAATAAAAGTAATTATAAATAAAAACCAAGAAATATATTTTTTTTTTTCGGTTAATCAGTATTGTAACACAAAAGGCATATGTTACAACGGTTACAACGTGACGGAGATTAATACAGAAAAAGAATGAAGAAATGGTGCAGTAGTCCGATTTACCGAATGGTACATGAATTTTGATTTTGTATTTTTGTGGATTCCAAGTAAGAAGATCTAATATATTATGGCGCAA
>CCAG010012311.1:0-12992 GCA_001077435.1 Glossina morsitans morsitans
TATTTTTGTGGATTCCAAGTAAGAAGATCTAATATATTATGGCGCAACCCATTTCCCTTGATGTCTTACATTCTTGAAGGCAGCCACTTAAAGCGTTTATGTTTATTCTACACATTAATGATCACCCCTCGGTAATTAAATCCAGCCATATCTTATGAAAATCGGTTGCTTCTGTTATCCTTACCACTACTTGAGAAACACAGATTTATTCTTGGTGTTTTCTTCTTTATTAAGTTAGTAAATGGTGCTATCGATTTGGCCACATTACTTGGTGAGATAAACTTTAACGCTCCTAATCGCTTCTCTAGGAACTTTATCTTCATTAAGTTCAGTCAAGGTAATTATGAGCTATTTATTCTGTTCAGGTTTGTTTGCAGGAACTTAATTGATGTCTGTTAATTAATCTCAATTTTGGACTCTTTAAATTCCATCAAAACAACTATGCTTAATACGCGCAATTTCTTTATACCAAAGTTAAACTAACTTCAATCTTAACATCTCAGTATGATTCGAAAATTAACTAGTGTTGTTTACTGTTATCGGTTGCCAATCTTTTGCGTGTTTGCAATGGCTTACGGATTGACTTGCAACTTGAATCTGCACCAATTGTGGGTGTGCTAGTTTTGTACATGCTTTTTTTTCTTTCTTGCTTTTTTCTTATTTATACATGAGTTATTATTATTATTTTTTTCTTTACTTCTCATTACATATATATACATTATATACATTATATATATACTATATATTTACTATATATATACTATACATTATATATATACTATATGTATACTGTACATTATATATACTATATATATATATATATTATATAAATATATATATACGTTATATATATATAAAAAACTTTGTATTAGTTTTTAATAATAAGATTTACTTCTAAAAGTCAATTGAATTCGGCCGTTACTTCATGTTCGCTGAGTTGCATGTATAAGCAAATAAATAAATAAAAAAAATACGTTTACTTTCTGAAATTTGGTTAAACTATACTCCGACAAATTACATTATCCGAATTACGTTTGTATAAGATATGATAGAACGAATAAATTAGCCGGTTGAAATTTTAACAGTAGCTTGACATCCTACTTCTTCAATTAAATTTATTTAATTGCAAACATCGGTCTATAAATTCGCAATGCTAATGGAAATTCTACACGGTGTATTAGTGTCTATTTTCTCGATGGAGCTTTTGTGTTTTTGTACTTTTACATAAAACGAGACTTTCGTGGTATGAACAAAAACGGTGACTTTGGTTAATGTGACGATTTGAACGCCAACATCGAAATTGGTACTGTACAAGAGCAAATTCTTGGCATAATATTTTGAATGAAATCACGATATTCTTTGTGTTAACTATCGTACACAAAATGATCCAATTTCATTCTATCTGCCCAAAGACCTATGCCTTATTTTTGAATTTAGGTTTGACTAATGTACTGATGTTTATCTCCGATTTGGGACTTTTAAATGAGTTTCATTCCAATCATTTACCACTAAAATTTTCTCTGAGATCTTAAGCACTCATAAAAGAAAATTTCAATATAGATTACAACTAACTGGAAGAGTTGTGAACGTTTTTTTACTAACGCCTCCAATGGCCAACACGCTATGATAACTCCGTATCCATAACAGAGGATATAGACGAGTGCATCAATTTATTTCCTATGACTACAGCAGATGCTGGTCCACACTCAGTGTCCAAAAAGTTTTCCAATATTAATTTTCTTGGGCGTCCCAACCATATATTGATCTTAATCAGGACGTGTTTTATAGAAGGCAATGGACTCGTGGTCGATAACGATATAAGCAAATTGCTGCGTAAAAAACGCAACGTCATTCCACTAGTTAACTACCTTGATAATATAATTTCTTTGTTTACGGGTAAAGCAAGCTTTTGCGGAAAGATTCGTAAAAAATCATAAAGTTTCTTGTAAATTAAGCTTGTCTGCCAGGAAGAATAGGGTCGATTCTTTAATAGTGCGAATGCATTCAATTTCAGTTCCTATTTCGGAGAAGCACTACATCACTGGCAACGGCTTTAAATGTTTGATAAGCGAAATATTTTTATGCAAGTCCCAAGGTTTGGATGATATTGGACATATAACTTTAAAAAATATTTTCCATGAAGGAAGCCATATTTTTTACCTACACGATATGAACAGTTTGGTTACAAACTTCAGCATAATACTTCACACCAACTAGTTTACCTTTGCCGTCATATTAAAGACACATTTGAAGTTAAATAATGCACAGGCTTAGTTCTTTTTGTTTTTGAAAAAGCCTTTGATTTTTGGCATAGTGGTCCGGTTTTTAAAACGAAATCTCTTGTTTCTCCGCTGCTGGAAGTTGAATTAATCCGAAACTTTCCCTCTGAACGATATTTTTGCGTTTCTCTTTTAGACGAATTTTCTGATTTATCGTCTATTGCTGCAAGTGTTCCGCAAAGACTCATTTTGCATACACTTTTGTATTCGATTTTCTATGTTTACTTCGTAAACCTAAATAATTGTCACATTACCCTATGCGCCAATAATATCGGTAAATACTTGGTCGTAAAATAAATAACAAATTGCATATTGCGATTAGCATATCTAATAATTCAAATAAACGTAAAATGTAGTTAAATGCAAATAAGATTCCAGCCACTTGAAAAAGAAACTCTTGTCTCCTCCCTGCATCTGCTTTGACAGTTCTAGGGTAATGAAATTCTTTTTTCTGATCACGTTACGTAATTGGGAGTTATACTATACAAAAAGTTAATCTTTCGCAATCATGCTCAGCATATTAAAAACAAATGCAGTATTGCCAATAAAAATGGCACACACAAGATCTAAACTGCAAATAAGATGCTCTTATGGAAAGTTGTTTTTCCATCCATTACATTGCATGCCCGTCTAGTCGGTGCTCTAACCCACAACAAAAACTTGGAAAAATGCTAAAATAAATTATTAAAAGCAATGCTACGTTTGCCTAGGTACTTTCTACCGAGAAGTTGCACAAAATAAAAAAAATAAAAAATGATCAAATTACAAAAAAAAAATGCTTATTAAATTCTGACAACTTTCTTATAAATCGACTTTTTCTAAACTCTACAACATAACCTATTTTCCAAGCCAAGCTGTAGTATTTAACTCTAATCCGAGGTTTTTATTGATAGATTTTCCTTAGCTATGTTCACCGTATACATTGCTTTATTATTTGCATTCATAGTGCTATAGAATTAAACGAATATGTAATTTTCTTAAATAAGCAAATAAATAGTTCATGCCAATTTACTCTTTCTGCAATAAATTATGATACCTGATCCGCTTCCTAAAAAGTTGAAAGCAGTATTTTGCAAATATGCGTCGCCCAATTTATAATTATCTCCGCTGAGGGAACACCTGGTTTACTATTTCCGGCAAGTTTGTGTACGTCAGTAATATATATCTAATTTAAAATATTCTAGAAGCTTAATTCGAAATTTAGATTTTGTTTTTTGTCAATGAATATGAAATGATGGAAATGAATCGACAAGAAAATTAATTTTACTAAATTTAGATCACGTGAGTTTACATTTTGGGCTCTTCCCATGCAAAACGAAACGTATTACGCAAGAGTAAGGTGTTTTGTTACCAAACTATATGAAGAATTGTATTAGGCGAAGTGGTGTGAAGTATTTAATAGTCGGCTTTCCCTGCTAGTCACGTTCTTACTTGTTTTTTATTGCTTTGTTGCATGTTAGTCTTATACTTCACATGTTTTTTAATTTTATATCTTTCTTTCAACTCATCGTTTTTAATTCTTTAATGACACCAGTTTCCTGTTTACACCTTAATATCTTCATCTTCCTTTATTTTCTTCGTTAATTCCTCAGCTTTATAATAATAATCGCCCGAGTTTAAGTTGTTATGTAGCCAAAGCACAAATTTAGATCAAAAGTTTTAATTGTATTATTGAAAGAATATATAACTAGCAAATTAAATGTGTTTGATCTGCTTGTATAGAGTACAAATTCTGAAAGAAATAAGGACGCAGTATTTGGATAAGCTATTCTTCAGTTAATATTGTTTACCGTGTTAAATTAACTGGTAGCTTTGAATGAAAAAGTCGCCTTAAACTTTAGAAAGATATTCGGAAGGTCTGATATTTTATATTGAAGGAGACATATCAGAAACTCCTTGAAGCCGTGGCTTTCAGATGGCAGGCGGTAATAAACTATTTACCACATAGCGAAATATTGGATGAGTAAAAAGAAAAACCATTATTTTTTTATTAAGAATACCATTTATTCGTTACTAAATTATTTCCAAAAATAAACATGTATCAAGTTTACTTGTAAAAATTCATATGTCAAATAAAAGCGGATTGTGTATTTTCGAAACATAAATAAAATGCGCTATTGTTTATACGTTTGTAGATATAAAGAATACAAGACAATTGGAGATAAGTAAGTTTTCAAGTTTTCCTAATTTATTATTTCGAAACATAGCGAATGATAGCACGTGTAATTAAACAGTCTAAGAGAAAGTTCATCGGATTTATAAACAGAACATACTTTTATGTATTCATTATAGATAATTAAAGTGAGGCAGATATAAAGGCGTACGGTGGAGTTTAGGAAAATTGGCACTGTAATTGTAAATATTTCAATATGATTGAAAATTATAATTTCTGTTTCCAACACAGATATGTATTAGGTGTTTGCGAAAATTTTGATCAGTGACTTCTACAGGTGAAAATGATAGAAAAATGGAAAACACTAGTGTAGATAACGATTGAATTCGATGCTTTTGACTTTCGTCTACATAAAATAACAGTTTTCTATTTAATATTAATAATTTATTCGTACGTCGAAGGTAATCATGGAGCGCTCATAATTCTTTTTCGTCCAAATTCATTATTTTTGTTGCTTATTTGGAGAAATCTGCTGCCGAAGTCCACCAAACTCGTTCAGAAACTTATGATGAAACTGCTCCGTCATATCCCAACTGTCTTTGGTTTTAAAGGTTAAAAGTGGTGACGTCAATTGACTGAAAACACCGCTTGTTGTAAGAGTTGTACAGGATACATTGTTGTAGTTCGAATGGGAAGTTCTGTCAGACCCAGCGTACTCACCAGACATGGCGCCTCCTGGTTACCACTTGTTCAGATAGATGCAGCATGGCTTGGTTGGCACGCGGATCCGCAAAGTTGAAGAAGTGCGGTAATGGGTCGATGGGAAGATCGCTGCCAAACTGACGTAAGTTTTTTCGAGATGATAGCGCCCTGTTACCAAAAGTATTGTAAAATGTTGTAGGAAATGATGGAAACTATTTTGATTGACGTATATTCTACCAATTTTGCACAATAAATGCCTGTTTCAAGTGAAAAAGTGATGAACATTTTCGCAAACACCTAATAAGTCAGTGCGTAATAATAATTAATTAACGTTTCCTGTATTTTGTGTATCATAGATTGCGCTTGATGTCATTTACTGGCACACGGTGGATGTCTGCCTCGGCTTGACTGTTGCTTTCGTTGCTTGCGCTGATGGCAAGTATAGCAAACACATTGTCAATAAGCATATGAAAGTTTTGTTCTGTCTGCCGCTTCTTCTAACTATTAGAAAACACATTTCGTTTATAGTTTTGCAAGGAAAACAAATGCAGCATTTAAGTTGGACAATCAATTTCTCCCGTTTTTATTTTTGATTTCAGTTCTTGATTCTTCGCTCTCTCGGTTTTTTTTTTGCATTATCTGAAAACTAGCCTTTTGCACATGACTTTTTTAGAAGGGTTAAACAATTAACTTACAACTGCCGGTCAGGGAAATATTCCTGATCGGACAATATTCTTACTTTATTTACAATTAAATTAAGAATTTTTTTATGTAACACTTTCTATATCAACTTTAGAATGGAAGTACACAAGACTTACCTCGGTTTTTGTAACGCCTAAAAATATGCATTAGTTAGATTTTATGCTATATATATTTTTGAGCAGTGCGACCTTGTGAGTCGACAAACTCCTGTTCTTCCGACTATCTATTTGTTCCTCTACGATTTCGACGACTGGAATCATCAAGATCGTTAAAATTAAAATGTAGAACTGGGACTTGGCGTATACACTATTAAAGCAGAAATGGTGTATGAAAAGGGACTTAATTTTCTTGATATAAAACGGAATAATCCTTTTGTTAAGAAAGTTTAAGGCACCCTTTCTATGGAATATTTGGTACTAAACTGAATACAAATATATAAAAATTTAGTAAAAAACCTATGTGATTTGCTTAGGAACATCCACATTAGCCAACAAATTTTAATTTGGCACATATGGGAGGTATAAGCTCTATCGAGACTACCAGAGTCACCAAAAAGCTGGTGTAAAATTAATCTCGAATCTGATATGCATTTAATGAAATGTTTAGTAAATCTAATGATTTGAAATGGTGCATATCAAAGATGCGTTTTGACATTAAATAGTATTTTCGTATTTGTTTATTATACCCACCACTGAGGATGAAGGTATATTCATTTTGCTTTTTTTCATAATGTATGTAACACCCAAAAGAAAGCTTCAAAAACCCTACGAAGTATATATGTTCTTGATCAGCGTGAAATTCTGAATTGATTAAGTCATGTCTGTCCGTCTGCGTGGTGTTTGTTGTTGACACTCTTCTGGCCGCAAAGATGAAGATATCGGACTCAAATTTAATAGAAACATTGGCAGATTGCTATTGAGAATGGGCCAAATCGATAGAAACAAAAGCCCGCAGTAGAGCATAAAATGAACGCAACTCCGTTTTTCTTAATAAAAATTTATGATGTTTTGCTCGTTGCTCAGAAATTATAAAAGTTAGAAGACTGACATTTTCCACATTTACTTTACGAAACATTGTACTCTTTACGTGCAGAAACGGAAAAAATCGGTCATACCGACACAAACTTACAAGTAGTTAAATTTCATTGTTTTCAAATATTTGAAGTTTTATGCTTATTTATCATAACGCAAACGAGACAGCATGTGTAAAACATTTTGCTATATTAGCTATCTAAAAATGAGTTAATTGTAAAGTGAATATGATAGACGCCGCAATTAATTTTTTCTTAATAGTACCAGCGATATGAGTCTTAAATAGAAGAACTTGGAGAGTAGGATGCAAAAAGCATAGTGGTGGGTAGGCGAGATTCGGCTTTCGCCGAATATACTTCTTACTTGTTTATTTTGTTTTTGTCTTGAATTGTCGACTGTGTTTAATTGCAGGAAAGCAAGAAAATGGCTGTTTTGTCGAAATATATTGATCGAATAGATAACAAGTTGAAACGAATTGATATATTTAAACCAACAATAAGTCAGGCATTAGTTGGTGCAGCTTTGGCGGCGTGGACCATTAAACTCTTTTATTCCGTGTTGCCCAGAAGTAACAATAATATGTCCATTGACAGTGAAAATAACCTAAAGCTTGCGAATATCGATAAAATTAATGATTCAGATATTTTAACCACGAATGCTGTAAGTAACGAAGATTTTTCGCTAGCTGAAGCTGAAAAACTTGTTCTAGAGAAGCAACTGAAAAACAAAGGCAATAAAGACCTTTTCCAACCTGGCTTAAATAATGATTTTGTAAAGCAATTGCTTAAATTATTGGAAATTATGATACCGAAAGTAATGTGCTATGAAACGGGATTATTAGCGGTACATACTTTATGCTTAATCTCACGTACATTTCTCAGTATTTACGTAGCTGCACTGGAAGGCGCCATTGTCAAATATATTGTACGTAAGGATTTGCGGCAGTTTACCATAGTTCTACTTAAATGGTTCGGCATTGCGATACCAGCCACTTTTATTAATTCTATGATACGTTTTCTGGAGGGCAAACTATCACTGTCATTTAGGTGCTACATACTTAGATAACGAATGGTAAATATATTTAATAAAGAAGCTTTGTTTTCAAATCTTAGAACACGGTTGGTGCGACACGCGTATCGCTTGTACTTTAAGAACCAAAATTATTATCGAGTTTCTAATTTGGACGGGCGTATTGAAAATGCGGATCATCGGTAAATATATCAGGCTATTGTGCGCATTTTTTATGCCCACCACCAAAACATGGGTTAATATTGAAAAATGGAGTGAGATTTTAATTCGATTTAAGCGTGTCCGTCCGCATTGCTGCGTTTGTTGCTGGAACGCTAATGGTTGGAAAAGTTGAGATTGAAATTATATATTGTTAGTGATGATAGGTCAAACAAATAAGTGTAACCAATATTTGATACGAAAGGACTGTCTGATGTAGTAGATGTCTAGTACCATGGGCGTAATAGTCCAACAAATTAGTAGATTACAATGCAATTTCTATGTAATGTTTTGAGGTGGTGGGTAAAAAAAATTCGCTGAAAGGTGAATATCAATTTCTTACTTAAAATTTTTTTAAATTTCATCGTCTTGCAGGCTAACCGAAGACATATCAATATTTGCCAGTTCGATTGCCCACTTGTATAGTAGTCTCACTAAACCTTGCTTTGATCTAATGCTAATTGGTCTGGCTTTAATGCGTTCTTCTCAAAGACTAAAATCGAACATTTTGCTGGGTATAAAAACAATATTCACTTTTATAGATGAAATACCTTCATCAAATGCAATATTTAACTTTAATATTTTTTATTATATACATGTACATATTTTGAAAGGCCCAGCACTGTCAATTATTGTCATAGGGCTGACGGCACATATTATGCGCGTGCTTTCGCCGAAATTCGGCCAGTTGGTGTCTGAAGAAGCAAATCGTTATGGTTACCTTAGACACATACATTCACGAATTATCACTAATGCCGAAGAAATCGCATTTTATGGTGGTCACAAGGTATGTGCGTATAGATTATTTGCGCAAATATTATTTCGTATTACTAGATAGCACTGATAGCAATAGACGCCAACTTTCTTTTCAAAGGCGTTGTACATCTCAAGGACTTTACAGTTTTCGCCAGTTTAACAACATAGAGCTATTATCCGGCAGTTTACTGCTAGCTCCTTTGCTCATCACTATTTCTATGTACAAAAATTCCGTCAAAGGCTTTTTAACACAATGTCGCTCTGCATCAAATGCCTATGCGTTAAGTTCACAGGCGTTATGATGTACATATAAGTGCACGTGCATGAAAAAAAAACTCACAGATGATGTCATTCCACATTATATAAGCTTATATTAAAGGTTTCTGTACTCTATATGTCAAATACCTCTATAAATTTCAGTGAACATTTTTTTGAAATATGAAGACATTTATCATGATAAAAGAGGTTTATTTGGAAAAATAATTTGTCTTTATTTAATGCAACATATTTGCATACACCAATCTTTAATATATTTTGTGCATTTTTTGGCCTCCCTGAAGACAAGACGCGTTATTTATTTATTTTATAATAAATAATTGATCTCCCAGAAATTTTTTCAGACCTATATATAGTTCAAAAGACTTTTATAATATAATTGCAATAAATTAATTAATAAATATATGGATAAAGTCTCAAAAACTCATCTTTAGTCCCAACTTACGTAATTTGGACTGTTTGTTTATATTTCCAACTAATATACTCTAGTTTGGCATGCTCAGGCCAAGCATATTGAGTTTTTCTGCAATAAGTCCTTTAACGTTACATCCTATAAGTTTATGTTTACTACAATCGCCACTCGTGTTAATCCAATCTTCCGTTACTACGATTATGTTACAAGAAACTTAATTTTCTAACAGGCAATTTATGTTTATTTTATTTCTGTATACTACTTTCTACCGTCCATGTTTATACCGGTAACATGCGCCTAGTTAGAATCTGTATGTGTTCTTCTCCGCTTTATTTTCTTATTGCGCAAAATTAAAACTGTAATAAGCGATAGATCTAATGTACAAGTTAGTGTCTTTGACAATTGCTGTGCATAGCGTACATCCAGTATGTATCGCATTCCTTGTATTCTTTTGTAAAATAAAGAGAAAGCAACAAAGTGCAGAGAAGAAAAATCAGTAAGACGCAATGAGAAAGATAATCTGAAGTTGGTCTATGTTTGTCAACGTCGGATTCTGGTTGTGTTTTAATGTGTATATTTTTTACTGGACTACTCATTTTAAATGCAATAAAGGGAAAACATAAATCTACTGTGTGGTAAAAAAAACTTATACAGAAAGATAAGCATTTGTGTTAATGTGAATGATAATGCGAATATCAACACAAAATAAACGAATATGTGAAACTGTGGTGAACACAAATAAAGAAAAATTATTAGTAACTGGTCTTCATGAAAGTAACAAAGATGGCTTGTGCAAAAAGTTCTCAGTTAAATACGCAACCAACATTCTGAAAGAGAGAAAGATGTGCATTTTGAACCACTGAAAAGATCATTTGTAAAAATAAAAAGCAAGATGGGCACTGTTTGGAACCAATACCAGCAATTGATCAATGCATAAGGTCAAGCTATGAGCCGTTTGCGTACAAAGTTTAAATGGTGATAGGCAAAAACATTATATGTATATAAGACAGGACATTTAGCCAGCAACATTTGCCCAGCAAAATTATTAGATTTACCACAAGGTATCCAATAAAAACAAGCGATATTAAGCACCGTAAGAGAGAGAGTAAAGAACTGAAATGTGAACATTTACTGAAATGTGTACGATAAGTACGCGTAAGCCTACACTATGAACCTGTGTATTCTATACTAAGACGCTTTGAGTAGACCTGTTCCTGAGTGTATTTGCGCTAAAGTAGAAATACTTGTGTGCGGTTATGGTTACGTTTGCTTAAACAATTACATATAAGCACATACGCAATAGAATTTTTAATTTTGGTATATCTGTGCTTGGGCGTTTTTAATTTTGGTGTTTTCATGTGAACATTTTTTTGTGTATGATTTGGTTTATTTTTGCGGAATTTTTTTTATATATCTAACTATTTATTGCCAAAAAGATTTTATTATAATTACTCTTGCTAAATTCTACCGTTTCTATCTATTTACTAACAAAAAAGTTATATTATAATTATTTTTCCTAGTTTCTACTGTAAATATTTTTCCTACTTATTTTATTTTTCTATTACATTCTTAAAGTATTTCATTGTAAAGCAAACAATATTTCGCATGTTACATTTTATTTGCATTTCAATTCATGCATATGTTGAACAGCTGAACATTAAACAGAAGCACTTGAATTATATAACATAGAAAAGCGTATGAAATATATAGGCCAGTTTCAAATTAACGTTGCGATGGCATAGTTGGTAATGGCCTCGTTATCGAAACATGGATTTTACGTGTGAGACGTTGGGTTCGATTCGGCGCGGGATTGCTCTCAATTTATTTTGGTTTAAATAGTAATTGAAAAAGATGTATGGTCTTTGCTAGCAAGTTGTGTTACAATTAGTTAATTTTTAAACAAGAATAATGGGAAATATATGTATAGTCGAAATCAGATATACAAAAATTATATAGAAAAGTAATGGTAATTATCCAAAAAAAAAGTCCAATTTATTTATAACAAGTAAGAAATAGTAAATTCGGTCGGGATCGAATTCATTGTACCCATCAGCGTTATCCTAAAAAAGATAAAAGGAGTAGAAAAATAAAATGTTCGTGCTCTATAATATGGAGTAAGTGCAGCTGATTTCTTCTATTTCCGAAAAAAAAGTCGTATAGATATGTGGGCGTTATAGGCGTGTCCTTTGGAAAGTTTAGGGCAATTGAAAAAGAGAGGTGTTCTCAATTTACGTGGTGCTGTGGGCGTGTCCTTCGACCGATTTGGCCCATTTCAATTCCAACCTGCTTTCAATGTTTTTGATAAATTTGCAGTCAATAGCCTTATGTTTGCGACCAGGAGAATGTTTACAACAGACATTATACAGACGGACATGCTTAAATCGATTTAGAATTTGATGCTAATCAAGAATATATGTGCACCCACAACCACACACACACATTTCTGCTTTAGCGCGAATACACTCACGCACAGATCTATTTCAAATGTCATAGTATAGCATATGCATGTTTTTAGTGTAGGGCTACGCATAAATGTAAATTTTAGTAAATGTTATTTCAGTTCCATTACTCTATGCCTTGGTCTCATACTTAATAATTTTGCTGCACAAATGTTGCTAGCGAAATGTATATATAATGTTTTTGTGACAATGAATTTTCGACCATGGCAACATTACTTGCAAACATCGTAACTTTGGTTTTGCTATTGTTGCCGACGTCATGTGTAGAACAAGATGAAATATTATATCTGCGTAGTGTGTTGGCGTGTTGACGATAGCTGCCTTTTTTTTATTAGACAATAAAGTCATTGCTGAAAAGCTTATGCGAGCGGTTACTCGTAACATTAACGCAAAATGACGAATCAAATATGACAAGTGGTGTCGCAAGGATCTTTAACTGGTGATCAAGTATTGTAGAAAAGGACGCAGTATGTTTTATTTTCCTTGCCTTGTAATGCGTCAAGATTTTAGTAGGTGTAAACTAAAGTTTATTTTTATGTGTCTTTATGAACTCCAAATTTAGTTGAATTGTTGCCATGCGATGGATAAAATTGTAAAGGTTTTGCTAATGTAGAGAAGGGTGAAGTTACGTAAGCTAAAAGCGCCACGGCAAGAAAATAGTGCTTAATGGGCGGACATATTACAACGAGTAACTGACATATTATTAATTAATTGTTGGCAATCCTCATTAGGATGAAGGGTGTGAAGATAAATTCGAATTTAACTAGTAAAGACACCTACCAATATTAAATAATTCCAACTAAAATCCAATTGGATTTTGAAATTTCTATGTTATCGTAAAATGGATACGGCAGAACACCCACATTTGAGACCCTAGTGCGGCCAAACTAGAAAATGTCACCTATATTCACCTCTATCACGCGAATCTATATGAAAGCGCCTATCGAATAAGCAAAAAAAAAATTAAACCTATCGAATAAGCAAAAAATAGTTCGGTGTAGAAAAGTTTAATTTTTTTTTGCTTATTCGATAGGT